>PVKS010030670.1:0-24154 GCA_004027875.1 Aplodontia rufa
TGATATTTACAGATATTTGCTCTAATATTCATAAATAGGATCTCAGCTACATGTTCAGGGACACTCAAGACACATTTTAGTAGCAAAGGTTATTTTATGATTATTACTGGTTTGTTAAAATGACCCTTCCATATTAAATTTAAAAATATGTATTTTACCAATATTTGAGTAACTGAATCATTTTCTTTCTTTTAAGCTCCTGATATAGGAATCAAAGTGAAAAAAATGTGCCAATCAGTGGGCCGATTTGTTACTTAATCATAAAAGAATTTGGTGATACCATTAATTATTTCCTTAGGAGTTAATAGTAATGTAATTAACACAAACATACAATTAGTGCTCATAGACTTTATAAACTGAGTCAGATATAGCTGTAAATAATCAATTATTTGCAGGTCAAATTTCTATTTTTTTCTATTATTCAGCTAGTAACACACTAATTTTTCAATAAGTTTGGCAATGAGAGTGAACTCAATTATTTAGACAGAAGCAAATAATATGTCTATGTAGCTGGTTTCCTAAGTCAATCAGATAAGATAATTATCAAATTTCTAATTAAGTTTGCTTTTCCAACTGTTCTGGTTTTCAAAATAGAAGATTTTTTAGATATCTGAGTAAAAGCTTAAATTTAACTATCATTTAAATTTTGGTTTTGATTGGAAAGTTTTAAGGTGAATAAGTTTATGCGGGTATATAAACAAACTGCACTGTTTTTCCTTACATTCTGTTTTTTTTAATTTTCAGTTTCAAGTTCTAATTCAATGACATAGTCCTGACAGATTTGTCACATAAGGCATTATGTGTGAGTAAACGATATTTTAAATAAAATATAACACTCTTTTATTAAATATTTTTAATTTATGAAACTAGACATGATGATATTTGAGATTAAAATAATTAACTCCTCCTGTCTAGGCTTTCTATTAATAATATAGATAGTCCCTTCTAACAAGAGCTTTTCAATACTGACAGGGGTATTTATTTCAATTTTATAAATAAAGAGTTAAAGCGCTGCACTTTCTCATTTTTTAATTGAAAACACTGATGAGAAATAGGGTTGCTGAGGACCATGTCCTGCTGAAAAGCTCTTATCTGTGAACCCTGCAACAGCAGTCAAAAAAAGAGAAATCGATTTGTAATTATAGGGGAAATCTGGTTAAACTAAAGAATTTATAAATGCAAATAGACATGTCTCAAGTTAAATTGCTATCATGAGCTCAGCCAAGATTAAAAACTCACCAAATGCCTATTTCACCATGAAAATTTAAAGGATAGACCCCTTTAAAATCATGCATGGGGAGTTTCTTGCACATTTGCCCCCTCCTAAGTGATCTGATGCTTTGGGGAGAAGCAGCGTCCACCCCTGGGCCTGGAGCTTTCTGCTATTGTACAGTAGCCGTTTCAGACCGGTGTGCTTATGTTTCCGATTCCTGGGAAGTTCTCTTTGCCTCAGGGCGTGCCCTGAAACACATCAAAAGAACCAAGTTCTACAAAAGAAAAAAGAAACTCAAGTAGGCTTGAACATACAAAGAGAGGAAGAAAGAGATGAGAAAGGGGCCAGGCACTGTTGAATACACAATGAGTTCACCCAGCCCCAGGAGCCCTTCATCACTTACATTTATCTTATTCTAGGACAGGGGCGTCAGATCCAGCCCTGACATAAACCACCCACTGCCATTGACTTTGACTGGGTGTGTGTGAGTGTGTGTGTGAGAGTGTGTGTGTGTGTGTGTGTGTGTGTGTGATGTGCATTGTACATATAAAAAATACTTCTTGAAGTATCACTATTATCTCCCAAGAATTAAAAAGAAAACATTTTTAAAACACCAACAACTAAAAAACCAAGTAAACAAATTTAACACAGTTTTCATTTAAACTTATGTATGGTGTTTATATCAAAGTCTTCTAATTGTGCATGGCTTTAACGTCTTTACTGCAATGTGTATACTGAACCTTCAGTACTTACAAAGCTTGTGAGAATTTCCCTTCTACTTCTGATGTCTTATGCATGTTTAATACACTTCATGGCAAAACTTATGGTTAAATTTCTGCAACAAGTTATATTCTGTATGATAAATTAATTGTAATTATAATGTAAATAGTCCAAATAACTGAAGGAATAAAAGAAACATTTCTTGAGTCTATGCTAATCACATCTTTGAAAAGTAATGCCCACAAATTCTCATTCTATGTGTTCTTCAAAAAATTCAAACTGATAAATCCTACTGACAAATTGTATTGTCACTGGGATCACAGTCTTGAACATCCGTGCAAATTTTCTATAGACAAAAAGTGTAATGTCAAATCTGACTCTAATATAGTCCTGCATTGGAATGTTCCTTAACCTGTGGTTAAGAGGTAAGTAAATAATGATGAACAGCAAGAGATGGACTTACAAAAAGAAAAAAGGCTATCATATAGCTTGTTCTTGTTAGATTTGGAAACATTTCATAAAAGCACGTTTAGAACTTCAGTACAAGTTATCAGGAATGATTATCATAAAAAGTAGGTTCAAGCTTTTTTCCAATGCATAGGAAATTATAATCGAATGTACTGATATTGACTTCCTAACAGAACAACTTTATATATATATATACATATATACAACTTAATAGCAGGAACTGGAGTGATGGCTCAGCGGTTACGGTGCTTGCCTGGCATGCATGAGTATCTGAGTTCAAACCCCAGCACCATGCACACAATGAAGTGACCCAGGAATGAAAGTAATATGAAAAAAAAAACCAAAATAAAGATTGCTTCTCTCTTTATCTCTCTCTTTCACTGTCCCCTCTTTCTTTAAAAAAAAAACAACTTAGTAGTATATATATACACACATACAACTTAATAGTAATATATATACATATATGTGAATACAGTGTGTATAGTGCATTATAACTATACAGTATAGTATAGTGTATATATATAGTATAGTGTAAATATATGCATTACATATACTGCATATGTAAAGCATTACACACACACTATGTTTTATTTAGCTAGTTTTTGTTATTGTTTTCCTTTGTTTGTTTTCTGGTACAGGGGATTAAATCCAAGATCACTTTACCATGGAACTACAGTAGCAGTCATTTTTATTTTTTATTTCAAGACAGGGTCTTACTAAGTTGAGGGCCTCACTGACTAGCCCAGGCTAGCCTCGAACTTCTGATCCTCCTGTTTCAGCCTCCCTGTCACTGGGATTACAGGCACGTGCCACCATACCCTGCATATTTTTGTTTTTGCTTACCTCAGGTTTTTACATTTTCTCTTTACTGGGATTGCGTCATTTTATTCTTTGAGATTATTGATATACCTTCATAATAATGTCACAACTCCACATGTTGCTTTTGTTCATTGGTACTCAGTATAGAAATTAAACTTTTTTAAAAGGAGTTTTGCAAAAGGTCGTCACTACAGGAAGGGAAATATGTCAGGTGTTTTTATTTTGTTTTGTATTTTTTAAAATTTTTTATTCAGAAATTTATTTGTTGAACAACCAAACAAGCTTGTAATGAAATAATGTAATATATATATATATTCTGAAAATTAGATTTACCCCCAAGAGCCCCCCATAACCCACCCTTATCCCTGCCCCCCACTCGTTTCCAATACAACCCTACATCAGGTGTTCTTGGTAGAGTGTGCCAAACATTGCTGCCATCGTTGCTCTAACAAAGTGCTCCCTTCAGCCAGCAGATGCCAATGAAAGGTAGAATCCCATGTCTATATTAGATGCAGAGAAATTTTGCAGTGTTCAGAAACTATAGTGATCTTGCAACATTTACAGACTTTCCCTCAATTTTGGTTTTCTTCCATTTTCTTAAACATAAAATAGCTTCAAACAATTTAGAGTTAGAGGCAAGCATATTCATCTCTGATATACCATGGCATATCAATAATGTAAAAACAAAATTATATTTTTCACCATTATTTCTACAATGTGTTATCCCAAAAACCTGCAGAGAGAGAGTGAGAGAGAGAGGAAAATAGAAATGATGAAGAAAAATCAAGCATGATTTATAATTCTGAATGCTGATAGTCCTGGTCCAGGGCTTCTCTTCTTCAAATACGTGCTTTTCCACATATGTCAAGTAAATCATCATATGATCTTATGTGATTGTGATTTTTCTTCACTCTTTGCATATTTTTTCTGATTAACATTTAAACCACTGCAAAGTATGAATGCAACTAAGAAAAAAAAGCACACACATCACACTGCATCCAGACCACACGGTGGGTGAGTTGTTTCCCAGTGACACAGCTCCTCTGTCCTCAGTGAGTCAGGGAGAAAAGGAAGGAAAGCACATCACAGACACACCGAGTGTCCGAGGGTCCGTCCAATGGTTCACTTTGCAGGTTTGCAAGCCCAAGGTCAGAGCACCGAGGTGCTCCAGGAGTGCCCTGGTGTTCTCAGCAGGTAGCGTCTTGCCCTGGGTGGCCATGTGGGCCTTGGGTGCTCTCAATGGGCATTTCCTAGTTTCCCGCCGCATCTTGCCTCCATGGAGGCTGGTGTGACTATAATTTTCAGTGATACATCTCTAGACTATTTGAAAAGTTAATCATTTCCTACACCAAGCTTCAAACAAATGGAGATAATTCTCATCTCTTCCAATGAGATTGTTCGTAATTCTTCCAAAATTTAAATATCCAAAACTGACTCTTCTTTTAATGTTTTCATCTGTCAAAAGAACAAAATTCACTCTGACTCCAGGGCTAATTGGGACTAAGAACATAGGCTCTAGGGTTGGATCAAGTTAGTTCCAATCCTGACTCTTGCTTCCTAGCAGCATGACTTGGTACATATTTCTGAACCTCTATCCTAATTCCTTCTCAGTGAAATGGAGCTGATTATCATTACCACCCCTAGAATCAAGAAGAATAAATGAGATTAAATGAGAGACTAAACCAAAGTGCTAGGTGCAACTTAGAATAATCATCACTCAATAAATTTTAGTTGTTATTATTAAACTTGATTTTGACTCATGCCTGTCCCTGATCATTTATCAAGCAGATGTAGAGAACAATCCACTTGGCATTCATAGTGCCACAAACTTGGTTCCAGACCCTCATCTCCTTGAAATGAGATCAATAAAAATTTCAATCGATACTCCGACTCATCCATGACTGCCAGCTTGATCTTTTCATAATTAGGGTTTTCAACAATTCTTTCCAAAGCTTTCAAAAATCTTCACGGATTTCCTCTTTCCTACTCTTCAGTCTGGTTTAAAGAGCGTACACATTCTAATCCTGCTCTATCCATGTATCATTTCCTATGCAAAATCCACTTTGGTGTAGACAGTTTTCTTCCTTATATTTTTTTTCATTTATTATCACATAGTCAACAAATATTTATTGAGAGACTATCATAGACCAGATGCTACAGAAGCAAAGATGCTAAATTTCAAGGTCATGAAAATAAGTAAAATATTGTCCCTGCAATCAATGAGGCTATCACAAACAATAAACAATGAAGCAACTCATTATAATGCTCCAGGTAGGAAGAATTCTAGGATAAATGTAGGACAGATAAAAGACAATTATGCTTCTGTGACATTCTGATCTTGGATTTGAAGTTCTCAAGATATATTAGCATTAAATGATTACAATATGCCAAAGTGTTGTTTGCTACCCAATTTCCTGCTTCTAGGAGCTATAAGGTCCCACAAGTTTGTATATTTTTGCCTTCAATTAAAAATGACCTCAAACCTTTTAAAAATCCTGACCACCCCACAAAACATTCCTACCTACCCCAAGATATGACCTTTCATTGTTCCAGCATCTGATCTTTGTCTCTGCAACTAATGTATTTATTAGCCTGCCTTGTTTGGCTTGGTACTTGGAAAGAGGATGTCAGTGAAAATTAAATTAAAATCACTAGTTTGATGTTGCTATGTATTATAGCAGTAACCCCCAAACCAGATTTTGAACCTATCAAAGGCAGAAGACATGTCTTATATAAGTGAATTTCCTATTTTCAAAGTACCTAGCTCAATTCTGATAACTGTAGTAACAAATAATTAGCAATCACTTACTATTACTTTTTACTTTTGATGAAGAAAATATATAAAAACTTTAAATGAGTATTTCTCCCCAATACTTGCTAGTCCAGAATTCTTAGAACTTTTTCCATGCAGCTCCAGTTTTTCAAAAATTTAAGTCCACACTGAAATGCTGGGGACATACTGAGTTGATAAGATTAGTTAATATAGGACTTCTCAGATACTTTTTAAAAGATTTACATAATTTAAATCTTTAGGAGAGGTGGATATTACTCTGTATTTTCCAAAACTACTTAATGACAAAACCCAGAAATGGGAATTAGTGGTTACAGAGCTGGCCGGGAAATTCTGATGTCTTCTCAGGTTCTTAGAGCTGTTCCTACATTTAGCTCAATCAAATCATTTGCACTGCTAAAATAATCGGATACCTAATCCAATTAACTGGTAAGTGCTATCAGTCTGCTAATGTTATTAAAACACTGAGCCTTTTCTAAATTCTGTAATGCTAACAAACATTTTGACACACATGAAACTTGGGCACAAGCTGCCCTAAAAGGATACCAGGTAAGGACCATACTGATCCCGTCTGAGGCTGGCTAGACTTAAGATTCACTATTTATACCCATGCCCAAGATGACTACGACTGATCTAAAGTTTTGTGATTTTGTTATACAATCGCTAAGCCCTACCCTTAGCTTTCAAGAAAGAAGCTAGTTCCTTACTTAAGAGCACGTATAAATGGGTAGATAAAAATGTATGAAACAATATCCAATTTGATTGATTACAATTTCAGTAAGATTCATATTTATTAGTGTTTTAAAGTTCATTTATGGCCTAGAACCAATGACTAAAGTCAAGATCAGAGATTCAAGCTCTGAAGAAACAGGTTCCAGGATTTTGTGTGTAATTATGTATAGACCAACTTTGGGAGCTCCTTCTATTGATTCCCTGTGAGCAACACGTTATTTTCTAGTGAAGGTGTCTAAGGCCTTAGGCAATCTCAACTAATCCTGCCCTGGCTGACCTCCAAGGTCCTCCCTCAGACAGGGTCTAGAGAACCAGCAGCCAACAGCCTGTGCTTTCTGATGGCTGCCTGGGCTCTAGAAGACCTGTGAGACTCTCACTAGGAAGATGGCAGCAGCTGGCATCACGCTCCGCCTCGTTGACAGTGGACATTTGAGGTGAAGCCGGTGCCTTCTAGGTAGTGACAGCTTTATATGGAAAGCCAAACCTTTTCTACACTCGGTCTTGATGTGACCTTGTGCTTCATTTTCTCACAGGCTTCATCCCTGCGTAATGAAACGACAATATCTGAAAGAAGGAATGCTTGGCCATTAAGGCCGTGTTTGAAACTCGGCAGCAGTACCTGGAGAAGCCAGGCATCTAGCCATGGCCTGCACCAGTCAGCACAGTTGGGAGGACCTCTGGATGACCCATAACCTCTGTGAGCACCAGAGCTGCTGATCTCTTTCCCACCTTTGATTTCAGGACCCATTAGATCCTGAATATCCAAAACTGGTGAGCTGATATACTCCCTCCTAAATTACAAACTCTTCTTCAGTTCAAAGGAGCTGGACTCACCAGGTTGTGAAACCCAGAAATCCTTGTTGCAGTTCACTCATAGAAGAGCGACAGTGGGACTGCTACTTTCAGACACAGGTCACAGGCCGTGCCTGATCCAGCCTGCTAGCCTGAGAGGGGTACTATGCAGCAGACTTATGGGCTGGGCGACCTGGCCAAGAGCACTCATGCTGAAGTCCAAGTCTGTGCCACAGTGGTTCTGTCCTCAGCTTCTACCCATTCAAGATTCACCACAGTCTCAACTCTGGGTCTTGGGGCTTATGGTGGCTGAGGATCCAGGGAGATGTAGAGGACCAAGGAGAATGTGCCTTGGCAGAAATTAACAGGAAAAGACAGAGGCTTCTTCCAACCCATATGATCAATTGTGATTGTGTTTAGTCATTTTGGGAGATTTTTTTGTCACAGAGCTCTCTATATTACTAAAAACAATGTTATCTTAATATTTATTGAAATGGTTCACTTCCCTCCATGCTGAGGGACATTGCCCAGTACTCGTCAAACACATACATTCTGCATGGATTCTTGGCTAATGTTGAGCCTCCCATTTGAACTCACACCTAGCAGATCCATCGCTGTAAACAAGATCATTTGGATGGTGTTATTATGCTCTGGAACAGCAGTGCCTGTGTATCCTACCCACCACCAAGATAACTGGGCTGTTCCTATGTCCACTTCTATATTCATCTATTATACCTATTCCATATGAGGAATCAAATAAAATAGGGAAGCATCACATAAAACATCCCAATCCCTTGTGAACTCACCAGTTTTTATTAAGGACCTATTGTATGCTCAGAACTGTATTAAATTCTGGGACTATAAAAAATAAATCAGGGGCTGGAGTGGTAGCTCAGTGGTTACGGCGCTTGCCTTGCATGTGAGAGTCCGTGGGTTCGAACCCCAGCACCACGTACAACAAAGTGTCGGAGGAATGAAGGCAACATGAAACACTAAATAAAATTGATTCTCTCTTTCTTTCTCTCCCCCCACCCCGTCTCTCTCTCTCTCTCTCTCTCTCACTCACTGTCCCTCTCTCTTAAAAAAAAGAAAAAGAATAAATCACAGTCCTTGCCCTAAGAAGTTTACATTCCAAGGGGGAAGTCAGATGATTCAACAGCCTAATAAGTGCAGAATAATGTCAGCTATGAGAATTCCCTCATCCTGCTCCTTGAGTACCCAAGGAGCCTGGGCCGACCCACAGACGATCTTCTAATATGCCAAAGCACCCACAAGATGAAAGCCAACAAGCGACAGCTTGTGGCACAGCCTCTGCTGCGGTGATCCAGTGGATTCTGTGGATTATGTGTTATTTCTAAACCACCTAACTTTTAAACATGTTAGATGTTCACTTCCAAGCGCCTTCCCCACTTTCTCATCACCTTGTAGTTCCTACGTGAAAATCAGGCTGTGATGCCAGAAGTCGTGACTTCAAATTTGGGTCCTGGCCCTTGTTATGACTGTGGACAAATCACTGCAACTCTCTGGTCCTAGGTGTCTGTCTTTGCAAAATGAAAATAAAAACACTATATACTGAACCTACCTCACAGGACTGTTGTGAGAATCAAGTGGAAATGTATTTGAAAGCACCTCATGAACTGTTGCTTTTAGTCACCCCATGTTCCATTGTCCTTCATTCTCCCCACCAAATACGGTATGGTAATTCACTAAAGAATACCTTCTTACCCAAGTTCATGTCCTCCTGGCTATCTGGCTTCAGTACGGGGATTCTGATGCTTCACAGAATGACAAGCATATGCAAGAGGACCAAAGCTGGGGCCATACTGCCATGTAGTCGTTGCACCATTAATATACCAGGTGACTAGACTTGGACACCAGCCAGCCTTCTTTATAGTTTATAGAAGGCTGTCCCCAAGTCCCATTATAGAGAACTCATTCTTGGCTCCAGAGAACTAGTGAGACTGTGATGATTTAAGGAATCACCTGGCCTCCAGCTGCCAGAGGAATCACCAGCTACTTAAATTGAGTACATGCCTCCCAGAATAGAGTGAGACTATCTAAAGGACACATTGACTCAGTTTTTTAAAATGCAAACTATTGCTGACCTCTTGTAGTTGGGCTAGCAAGGGAAATTCCTAGACATTCAATTAAAGCAAGGATTTGGTGCCACATTTCTTCTTTTAGCAGTTTATCCCTTAGACCATCCTGGCTCTTGCCACTCTGATTATGATTTGTCTACTCTTGGTATGTCCAACTGACCCATGATAATATGTGCTCCTGGTTTACAAGCCTCATATATCACACACACACACACACACACACACACACACACACACAGAAAGAGAGAGAGAGAGAGAGAGGGCAGTAGAACAGGGAAGAAAGCCACTCACTTTTCTTATCTACCCACATGGCCAAGCCCTGCCCTGGGTTTCCATTTCTAATGTTTCAGTATGGATGGCTGACCTAGGATGAGTTCAGACTCTCTGGAGCAGTCCTATCCATCCTGGCTTGAAACGATAACTCCATTTCAGTCTTATGTAGAAGCTTACATAGAGTTCCCACAGAGTCATTGATACCCAGCAATCTTTTACACAAAGCAAGATCTTAAAATCCACCAGCTTCTCTAAAACCAAGAGCATATATGCATGCCCCTCCAGGAATAGCATAACATTGCTATAAAGGTTCTCCTGAGTGAATAGAGTGATGACTATGTACAAAAGATCTGATGGAATTGATATCCCAGTAGCTCTGAAATAAGATTGTACGCTTGAAAGAGAAAATTTCCACTATAATCCATTCCTCAAGTTCAAAGAGCAAGGCAAGAGGAGTATAGGAATATTTTTCATTCAATGTTGGTATCACTTTACAAACTATTTTTACGTGGGATGGAAAATAAATTCTCCATCTCCTCCTTGCTATATGTCGGAATTGTGAAATCTCCAAATCCTTTCCTGAGACTATAATATTAATATTTTATTTTCATTCCTAAAATAAATAATTTTGAACAGTGTCTGCTATTGTAGTTTACAGTCACCACTTGATGTGGGAAGGGAGCCAGAGAGACTCAGAGTACCAGCCACCCAAGGTCAGAGGCACCGAGCCAAAGGATCCAGCAAAGAGCAGGCCCAAGCCAGGAAGGAAAGCTGTTGCTGAAATGACAGACCACGCGTAGGAAACAAGATGATCTCCAGGTCCTGGTAGCTGAGAAAGAAGAATAGACAGATCCAAGCTGGGAAACAAATTAAGATGTTAGAACAGGTTTCGGGGTGAATGAGACTGGGCAGGAGATTCCACATGACATTTGTCTTACAGTAGCTTTTCTTGTGACTGGCAATATTACATACTGCTTTTTTTTTTTGAGAAGTAAAATCCTCAGTATTAATGATGTTGCTTAATGTAGTCAATTGAAATTTAAAAAAAAAAAACCTTCCTTACCCACAGATGTGACTTCTACTCCCTTGGTTGATAAAATTTTCTTTTATAGAGGTTTTTAATTTGTTCATAAAGTTTTGATAAATTATTTTATCAATAAAATTTTGTCAGTAAATAATTTTCCTGGTTGAAGTCCAGTTCCTTCTTTGGTGATTAAAAATTGGTAATAAAAATAAAGTATTTTGATTAATTATTTGTCTGCACTTACATTCCCAAGGCTACATGGAAGGGAGAGGACATTCCAAAAGAGATGACACGTAGGTGAGCTTAAGACAATTATAGCAAATACCAGGCAAGGGTAACCATAGAGACATTTGATGGTGGCACACTGTGACCACTCCAGTTTAGCCTTAATTTTCCAGAATTAGAAGCAGTCATCTCTCCCACTGCCACATCAGGATACAGAGATTGCCCAGTGAGAGGCAGATACGTGGGATAGAGAAGAATAATGCCGCCAGTCCTTTGCAGGAAGAGGTAACCAAACAAGAGCCCATGGCTAGCTGGAGCGTCAAACGCTTTTCAGAAGTTCCAGCCACAGATGGAACCGGGCCAGTGGCCACAATGCTGGGGAGAGTGGGGACGTTTCTGTAATTAAAGCCTGAACTCTGCACGCTTTCAAACAGACTAAGAGCTCTCCACTGCTGGCACCAAGACCAGGTTTTATGTGTGTGTTTGTTTTATTTTCAAAGTAATTGTTCTAACTGAACCCTGCAAGGCATGAATCAGTGTGGTGAATAAAAGAAGTCAGTGGATTACAGCCCTTGGGTTAAGAATGAAGATCTGAACAGCACCAGGACAGAGCCACATCTCCCTTTTGTGAGAGCTGCTAACAGAGGAACACCGCTCTATGCCCTTTCCAATACGCTATATATGTAGTTATGCTTAAATTGACTGCTGAGTAAATTTCAATTGGTTTTTAATCTTTTGTGTGAGTTCAGTTCTTCTCTATTGGATCCTTCTTGGTTTTCCTAAGTCCAGGATTTATGTAGAATTTTTCAATGTTAACAGAGAATCTGTTAGTATCTAAACCAGTAGATTCTGATAATATGTTCAAAAGGTCAAATCAAGTGGGCAGCAATTATTTACTGAATAAAATTTATTTCAAACTGAATATACTTGTAGTGGTATACAAATTATACCAGCAAGATATAATCTCATCTGTTATAGTAGTCTCTGGTGTAAAAATAATTGCAAATTTTCTATCTTATTCCTCTCAAAATTAAATTTCTATAAACTAAAAATCAACAGTTTTTTTATTGGATCAAACTTTGATGGCAAGTAAACTATTCTTTTAAGTAATAAAATAAACTTAAACTCCTTGAAGGCATTTTTTCTTTCAACTTGTGTTCATAGAGTGCCAACCATGTTAAGCAGTGGACAAAACACTGAGAAAAAATCATAGCGTTCACTCTAGTTGGAGAAGAGCATTAAGCAATCATACATGCAAATGCTTCATTATTAACTAAGGCAAATCCTGAGGAAAAGAATAAGCTGCGGATGGCTATGGAAGAGATCATGCTGAGTAAAATCAGCTTAACCCAGAGATCTAAGGGTCGATTGTCTCCACTCATCTGTGGAGGTGGGGACTATACCCTGGACAATGAGAAAGTTGGTCTAGTAGCATGAGTTAAATCCAGATAAGATGTAATGCTTTACAATCTAATACTTTTTTTAGAGTTATAATGGGAAGGGGAAGGGAGGGATAAGGGAGGGTAATTGGGGGGACACTCCTGGGGTTAATTGCAATATCCAGAATATATGCATATTTTATACACATTTTATATTATTTTGTTAAAATCTTGTAAGGTTGCTCAAAATAAAAAATTAAAAAAAAAAAAAAAGAATAAGCTGCAATGAAGAGTATATGGCAAAGAAACCTGAACTAGTTTGGAAGACTTGGTGGAAGAAGGAAAGCTTGAGCTGAAGTAAGAACAAAGAGAAGTCTGGGAAATGGAAGTGTAGAGATTAGACCAGGTTAGATGGAGGGAGCAGCAAAGTTCATCTGATCTGAGAACTGGAAAAAAGAAAGAAAGAAATGCTAAAGTGGCTCCAACAATTAAAAATTGATCCACATTACTGGAGCCTTGGAGGCAAAGGTAAGAGCAGTAGGAGGTGAATTACAGCCCTGGATAGAAACTGACCTATACAGTCTTTGGTCTAACAGAGTTGGGAAGCTGCTTCAAATTTCAGCAAGAGTTAAGTCTCAGATTTGTTTGGTTGATTGTACTGTGTTGTATACGTGGAGAGTACTCAATACACATACATTAATGAATTTGCTAAGCTCCTTTTTATAAACTACCATGGAGAACTATTGTTACATTTTTCTAAATTGAATTAACCATCACAACAATTACTCAGAAACTACTACTTAAAGAAGCATTCTGTGATGTTCATTCATTCATGTGACACCAAGAATGTAGCTTTTTGCAGCCTTGTATGCATAGAGATTCTGTCTTTAAAACAGAGTTTAAATATTGTCCCAATAACCACAGGACAGATTGAAATATTTTGGAAGATTCCATGAGAGGAAATGAAAGGATCCTTACTGTTTACTACTCTACAAGAAACAGCTCAATTTAAAATGGAGAGAGGCAAGAAAGGCTTAGAAATACAAAGATGCCCAATTTGCATCCACACCTGCACCTTTAGGTTAGCTCTGACCTCCATCAATCCTCCCTCCGCCCCACCTTCAGAGAGACCTGGTGTCTCCAAGCCGCTGAGCCCCTTCAGGGTGGTAGGGCAGGAACTAATCGGCTGCTTGGCCTTCCCTGGGACTTCAGTGCAGGCTTCCGGAGTTCTACAAATCAATTACCACCTAGTCACCTGGCTCCGGTTTTGTAAAAAAAGGATTGATGTTTTTCACTTCTTATTGTCTCTTTAGCCATTTTCTTTGTCAAGATTTTTGCCTTTTGTATCCTTTCTCTGTCATTTAAGTGATTTTTAAGGAGGGCATTTGTGTGTTCAATCTGAAACTTATAATTTTAATTTGCATTTCCTGATTTTCTTTTCATCTTTTTGGATCAATTTTACTGTAATTTCCTGAGTTATCTGCTCTTATTCTTTTTCTATCAGGATCTAGTCACTTTCTTATCAAATTTAATAGTTTTTTTATGTAACATATGTTAACTAATAATAAAAATGTGTTTTATTTTTCCAGTTTGTCATTTATTTTTATTTTTTATTTTATTGGTACTGGGGATTGAAACCAGAAATGTTTTACCACTGAGCTATATCCTCAGCCCATTTTATTTATTTAGTTATTGAGACAGGTTTCAGTAAGTTGCTTAGGTCCTTGCTAAATTGCTGAGGCTGGCTTTGAACTTGGGATCCTTGGGCATCACTCGGTCTCCAGAGTCTCTGGTATTATCAGTGTCCACTACTACACTTGGTTGTTCCTGTTTGTCACTAACTTTTAACTTTCATTATTTTTATGCATGAAAAAGTTTCTTATACTATAGTTTGTGGGATTTTTTTCATTATAAAGAAGTATCATTAATATTACATTTCTTTTATTCATTTATTTTTGTGGTACTGAGGATTGAACTCGGGCACTCTATTACTCAGCTACATCCCCAGTCCTTTTAATTTTTTATCTTGAGACAGGGTCTTGCTAAGTTGCCCACATTGGTCTGGAACTTGTGATCCTCCTGCCTCACCCTCCCAAATCAACAGGATTACAGACCTGCACCACAGTGCCCAGCTTAATATTACATTTAAATTATTTAATTAATCATTGAATCATTCAATCTTTCAGTGACTTCATGCATAGAATGCCCTTATTTAACCTGATATCACTTAAAGTCTTACTTTACTACTTACTCCTTAATCCATCTGGAATATATTTTCTCACATTGTATAAGGAGAGATTTTAAAAGACTTTTAAAATTAATTGTGAAAGAGTATGTTCACCATCAAATATTTAAATATAAATGCATAATAGTGTATAGTTTAATAAATAATTTAAAAGCTACCACGCTTTCGAACACAACCTGAATCCCTATTTAAGGCTATACTTTCAAGAACATCCAAACTAAAGTAATTTATATTAGAAGTGGTCCAGGATGCATACATAACCTAAGAGGGATTTCTGGGCTGGACCACTCATTAACCAGACAGCAACAAAGACTGTGTTATTAATGGAAAGTGAGTTGTGATTATCCTTGGCAGGCTGCAGGGTCACTGTTACTAAAAATTCCATCTGTGGTGAATTGGGACAGGATGCAGGTGGAAGGCAAGTGCGGTGCATTTACACCAAATCTCTAACATTTGAGAGATGGCATTGGTGCTGTGGTTATCAGAAAAGACCGGAGATCAACAGTTGCCCCTACGTACCACTTTACTGAAAGAAAATGGTGGACCCATGTGAGCCAGCCATCACCCTGGACACGGGGCAGAATTAAGTAAACCTCTATGACACCCACACCTACTACAGCCAGAGGGCAGTACAGGATGGAAACCAGGCCTGTGTGAGTAGTAGAACTGCAGAGAAGGCTACTCCACAGCTCTAGAAAATTCATGAAATTTAGATTCAAGACCCAAAAGAGAAGAAACAGGAATCTGACGGCTGAATGAAGGTGTATTGGTGGATGTGCTTGAATCTTCCAACACTGCTGAATCATTTAGGCCCCTGAATTGATTCACTCTTCATCATTCAAGAGCGACCAACTCCTCTGCCTGGACACCATGTGGAGACCTCACAGGAATAAGATGTCTCACAAGTTAGCATTTGTTTTCACCAAGACTCACCCTGTTCCCCTGTTATTCACATGGCTGTGGACATAAAGCTTGGGTCACATCTCAGCCCAGCCCACTTGGGGATGCATATTCTTATTTTGCAAGCAAGGGAATTATTCACCAAAATTGTGCAATACCAACTTATATCAACCTAAAGTTTATGCTGCAGAAGGGATCTTAAGGGAGTCACCTGAGGAAGGGTATCATCGAAGGCTGAAAAAGGCAGGTTAGTGGTATAGGGAACTCACCAACAACTTAGGATTGAATGTCCCAGGAATCCTAATATTACACGGGGATGGATTCCATAAATTTAGGAGAATTGACCAACATTAAATAGGTAGAAACATTAAACTTTTGATTTTGGTACACTGAAACTGATTTCAATCCTCTGACCTCCAGGAACTCCAAGGTAATAAATTTGTGTTATTTCAAGAAAGAATGTTTGTAGTAATTTGTTACGAAAACTTTATGTGTAAACAAAGCTAGGCTATAACACTCAATTGCTCAATCAAACATTCATCTGGATGTTGCTGTGAAGGCATTTAATGAATGTGGGTAATATAGATAATTAGTTAACATTAAGTAGAGAAGATCACACTCAATCATGTTGGTGGGCCTTATCAAACCAGTTGAAGGTCTGAAGAGTAAAATCTGAGGATTCCCAGAGGACAAAAACTTCTGCCTCAAACTTGAAGCATAATCCTCTGTGTGAGTGTCCAGCTTGCTGTCCTGCCTCAGGGATTCCAGACTTCCCAGTTGCCACAGCCATGTGAGTCAGTTTCCTTAACTAAACACATAGCAGTCCTACCTTACCCATGGTTTCCCTCTCCATGGTTACCCCACAATCAACCAGAGTGCGAAAATACCCAGTGGAAAATTTCATAAATAAACGACTTTCTTGGTAGCATGAAGAAATCTCACACCAGTCAGCTCCTTTGCTGGGACACGAATCATCCCTTTTTCCAGCATATTCATACTGTATATTCCATTAACCCATTAGTCACTTAGTAGCCATCTGGGTTATCAGATCAACTGTCTCAGTATTTCAGTGCTTGTGCTTAAGTAACCCTTACTCTCTTTAATAAAGGCTCCAAGCCATAAGATTATTGGTGATAATCAGGCACCAATGCATAAAACATGGAGGGACAGGTTAGCTTTGCTATGTGTCCGTGCTGCAGGGCATATAGGAAAAAGCATCATATATGTAGGATTCAGTACCACCTACGGTTTCAGGCATCTATCAGAGGCCTGGAATATATCCGGCATGGCAAAGGGAAAACTACTATATTCAAAATCTCCGGTGAGTTGTTTCCCTGACTGAAGCTGGTTAAAGTCCCAATAGGAAACAAACATGGATAGCTAAAAAGAATACTGAATGATCTATATGATCAGAAAAGACCAAAAGTAGGTAAGACAAACAGCCATCACACACGCACACGCGCGCACACGCGCACACACACACGCACACACACACAGAGTTGTGGAAGAGGGTGAATCTCAAGAAACAGATTCAGCATTCCAGCAAGTGCAAGAAGATGCAAGATGCACTTGGATAGTAGATGTGTTTATTCTGGTTGGCAATAGCACTTAGCCAGCCCCCAGATCCAGCTTCAGCCCCCAGCCAGATCCATTTTGTCCCTCAGAGCCTTTCCCATGGCCTTTTTTATAGACAGTTCCAAGAAGGCACACTGCCAACAGGTTACATCAGTGAACACATGCTCACAAGTTACTGTTCATGACCTTGAGTATGTAGGCTGAATCAGAGTGTTTCTGATCTTGACTATACACTAACCACAGCATAGCTATAACCACAGCCTTGGCTATACACTAAACACATACCAAAGCCCACCAGAAGCCTTGGCAAGGGAGCCTAACTATAGGCATTTTAGGCTTGCCACAACACACATGCACACGCACATGCACACACGTGCACGCACACACGCACACACACACACACACACAGAGCAAAACATTTCACTAATATTTTCCTAGTTTCTACACTTTGGCTAGTTGGAGCAAATCAATGGTAAAAGGTACCAGGACTTCTTGAGGAGCCCTCCTATCCTTTTGTAAAGGGACCAACAAATAGTTACCAGGGTATGCCTGGAAAATAAAAAATACAAATATTAAAGAGATTTTAGATATAAGGTGTGAAATGACACTGAGTTCAGGAAAGCCAAAATGTTATCATAAAACTTTTCTTACAGTGAAAACATGTGAAGGCCTGGTAAGAAATAGAATCCCAAATAAATTTATCTAATGGGGCCCCATGGTCATTTTTCAACTTCCTGTGTGCACCAGTTAGATGGCATCATGGTTTAGATGTGGTCTGTCTCCCAGGGGTTCAAGGGTTAAAAGCTTGATTTTGAGTGTGGCAACATTAAGAGGAAGTAGGGCCTTAAGAGATGGGGTCTAGAGAGAGGTCTTTAGTTGATTGGAGTTGAGCTCTCAGAAGAGATTAAGGTACAGGCTGGAATGGTGGCTCAGCAGCTACAGCACTTGACTGGCATGCACAAAGACATGGGTTTTAACCCCAGCACCACATACACAACTAAGTGTCAGAAGAACAAAAAACAAATGAAAAAATAAATTAAATTGATTCTCTCTCTCTCTCTCTGCCTCCCCACACCCTCTCTTTAAAAAAAAAAAAAAAAAAGATGGGGCTGGAGTGGTGGCTCAGCACCTAAGGTACTTGTCTTGCATGCGCAAGGACATGGGTTCAAACCCCAGCACCACGTACACAATAAAGTGTCAGAGCAACGAAAGCCAAATGAAAAACTAAAATAAAATTGATTCTCTCTTTCACTCTCTCTCTCTCACTATCTCTCTCTCTTTAAAAAATAAATAAATTAAAAATTTAAAAAATGATGAAGATATTAAGTAGTTCTTCTGGGACCTGGGTTAATTCTCACCAGTGAGTTGTTATAAAAGAGCACTTCTCTGCATTCTGGCTTGCTATGTGATCTCTCGTCTTGCATGTACTCTCACTTTTGTGATACTGTCTCCCATGAGGTCCTCACCAGAGCCAAGCCAATGTCCACTGTATGCCAATGAATCACCATAGCCATGAGCTAAACAAACTACTTTTCTTTCTACTGTGCTAATCCTTGGGCATTCCATTGTAGTAACAGAAAACTTATTAATACAAATAGATATGTTTAGGAGTTGTTAGAAACCTCATATTTGCTCCTCACCTTTGCATTCTGGAAGTGCAGACCTTCCAAGATGGTAAATCATACTAGATGGAACCACAGAAATTTAGTATCATCCTCAAAAATGAAAACCACTAAAGGCTGCAGGGCTCCACCATATGCCTATTTCATTTGCCACCCTGACACCTGCAAAAATCAGATGTTTCATGGCACAGAGTAGACTGTTGGAAATAGCCAAGTGGTGGCTTCAAACTCAGCTGTTGGGCTAGTGCTACACTTAATATGAAGCTATCAAAAGGGTGAATCTATCATGAAAAATAACAAGCAGATGTTCATAGTCACTTGGAATGAACAGCAATACACATCCATGATCCTGACCAAAGATTATCTTAACATTATTTCACAAGATAGCTCTGTGATAAAGGGACCTGGACCATCTGAACCATGTGCCTATCAATGTCCACTAGAGGCCATCTCCCACAGAGAAGGCAATGAACAACCAGATGCAGGCTGACTCACCTCTTTCCTTGGCTGCCCCAATGCTTCCCCATTGGTTCTGAGAACAGAATAGCCCCACTGGCAGGATGGAGAAAGAAGAGATTAACATTTAATATAAAGTCACACATACAATATTTGATAATGGTTATCAATACCAATAGAAATAAATATAAGGTAGTAATGAGTGAAACAGAGAACCAATGCTGTTCCAGGGATCAAGGAATACTTGCCTGAGGAGTCCTGAAGGTTGAGCAGGATTCAGATAGACAGGAAAGGACAGGAGAGAGGAAGACAGGAGAAAGGAAGTAGGAAGCACACAATGCACGAGAAGGCCCAGAGATTGGAAGGCGCTTGGTACATATGAGCAAATAGAGAAGACCAATGTGGCTAGAGAGCCATGAGTGGGTGGGAGAGTGGTAGAAGTGAGACAGAAGAAGTAGGGAGGAACCGACAATACAGACCCTTCCAGAACATATTTTGGGATTCTTTTTTACTATTCTTGATATTGATACTTCTGCTGTTGTTATCTTGACTGTTTTTGGCCTATGATTCTTTCCCTAACCTATCTCTCTTTCAAATTTCAGGTCTTACTTCCTCAAGGAAACATTCCTTAACCCCCCCACATACATGGTGTTTATTAACGTTTGTGCTCTTAAGAGTAGTGAAAATCACTGGGGAAACTGGGCTAGAGATTTTTAAAAATTGTTATTAACTGACATATACATGGGATATGTAGCGTAAGAGGAAGTGAGAGCATAGTACCAAACCAATTAGAAGGAAAAGTCTTCTTAAGATAAATTATGAAGTAATAACCTGAAAAGAAGAAAAAAAAAAAGAATATAATATCCCAAAGTCAAAAGTAAAGAAAGTTTTGAAAAGAACATGTTTAACTATGCTGATTAAGATATAGCCTAGAAAGAAGGTCCATTGATTTAGCAATTTGGGTATTTATACTAACAGAAATGGGCAAATGCCACAAATATGGGTTTAATTTACTGTTCTGTTGACTTACAGACTTTAAAAAGTGATAGAAAAATATTAATAATGTAGATTGAATTGAAAAGTGTATTATCAGGCATGATAACATGTGCCTGTAATCCTACTGACATGTGAGGCTGAGACAGGAGGATTGAAAGTTTGAGGCTAGCATGGGGAAATTAGTAAGACCTTATGTCAAAGTAAAAAATAAATAAATAACTGCTGGGGAGGTATATCAGTGGTAGAGCACTTGCCTAGCCTGTGCAGAGCCCTGAATTCAATTCCCGGTGTGTGTGCGCACGCATGCTTGCGCGCGTGTGCGTGTGTGTGTGTGTGTGTGTGTGTGTGTGTGTCTGCTTGCCTGCCTGCCTGCTTGCACCCCACACACACACACCCACACACACACTGTTAAGGTTTGTAGCCTCCTTTCTTTGGTACTGGGGATTGAACCCAGGGGCACGTTACCACGGAGCCATATCCCCAGCCATTTTTATTTTTTGTTTTGAGACAATGTCTCACTAAATTCTAGCCTGGCCTAGAACTTGTGATCCTTCTGCCTCAGCCTCCCAAGTCTCTGGCATTAGAGGCATGCACCACTGGGCCTGGCTTACCTTAAAAAATTTAACAGTAACTCATCATTATCTAATATGGAGTTCATGTTAACATTTCACCAATTGTCTTTTTTTTTAAATTCTTTTACTCTTGCTTTGTTTGAATATAAATCCAAATAAGGCTCACATATTGTGTTTCATGCTTTATCTTAATATTGTCTTAATCAAGAGCACATACTTCTCATTTCCCTCCATTGTTCTTCATGCCACAGACTTGTTGAAACTGAATGTATTTCTGTAGAATATTATACAATGTGAGTTTGTTCTTGCATTCTCATGTAGTCATTTAATATAGGATCCTCTGTATATCCTATAAGCAGGTTATCTCTAATGCCTAATTACATTTAAATTTCTTTTTTTTTCTTTTTTTCAAGAATACTTCATAAAAATCTATATACTTTTTAATGCATGAACATAACATCAGTGTCTTTTACTCTAAATGATGCTAAGATTAATCAGTGACTCCAATGAATGACAGGCTGAACCCCTCTGTTGTAATGTTCCGCAATAAAATTTGATCTGTTTCATTCATTGTTAATCAACAAAGTTTTCACTAATGCTTGCAAAATATTTGTTTTTCTAAATCTTTTATTTCTTCTACCTTTATTATATTATTTTGAAAAGACATTTTCATCATTTGATTACTCTGAAATACAGTTCATTTAAGAATTATAGGATAAATGCTTAATTCTTAAGCATAATTGCCAAATATTAAGACTATATCCAAGGGTAAAAACAATCCTGCTTTGTTATTTGTTAATTTTTTTTTATTCATTCAAGATAGTCTTACATTTAGGAGGGAATCATTGCCATACAATCATGAACACATGCATAATGACAGAGCAAGCCAAGGCTGATGACATTCCATGGTCTCCCCTCTTTGGGTTCTCCCCACCCCGGGCCTCCCCCCCATCCTATGTTTCCCCCTACTTAACCCCATGTTAGTTGGGCTTCTCATGGATATCGAAGTTTCCCCACTGGGTTGATACTCCCATACTCCTTCCTTCCAGCCTCCTTGATATCCCTCCTATACCCTCCCACCCCCTGCCACCCTTCCTTCATCCCCTAGCACCCAAGCAAGGTTCCCTCTGCTCATGTAAAAATTCACCCATGTTGAGGTTATTAGCTTATCCAACTATCAGTCTGTTTCTGGTTGTATTCCAGCTTCCACATATGAGAAAAAACATTTGGCCTTTGAGTCTCTGAGTTTGGGATGTTTCACTCAGCATAATTTTTTCCATCTCCATCCATTTGGCTGCAAATGCCATGATATCATTCTCTCTAATAGCAGGGTAGAATTCCATTGTATATATGTACCACAGTTTTTGAATCCACTTGTCCAATGGGGGGCATCTGGGTTGGTTCCATAGTTTAGCTATAGTAAATTGAGCTGCTATAAACACTGATGAAGCTGTGTCTCTGTAATATGCCGATTCTAGCTCTTTTGGAAAAGAGTGAGATAACTGGTCATAAGGTGGTTCCAGGCCTAGGTTTTTGGGGTGTTCCATACTACTTTCCAGAGTGACTATACAAGTTTGCAGTCCCACTTGTGACAGTGTGACAGTGTTCCTCTTTTCTCACATCCCCTCCATCATCTGTCACTGTTCGTATTCTTCATTTTTGCCACTCTGACAGGAATGAGGTGGAAGTGAAGTTTTGATTTGCATTTCTCTGATTGCTATTGATGTAGAACATTTTCTCATATATTTATGGGCTTTTTGGACTTCCCCCATTAAGAAATTTCTATTTAGCTCCCTAGCTCATTTATTGATTGGATTATTTGTGGTTTTGGTGTTCAGTTTTTTATGTTCTTTGTATATTCTGGATATTAGCCCTCTGTCTGAGGTGAGGCAGGCAAAGATTTGTTAATTTTTATGATCTCATCAGGACACCTCTTAGACTTGGTAATTCTTATTTAAAATAATCCACAACATAATGCATTTCAAATTAATATTCAATTTTTTGCACCTTCTGAATAATACTGAGGTTTTTATTGGAATATTCATTAAAACCTAAGAATTCATATACCTATTGGATAATATTTTACTGTGGTTGGGCAGAGAAAAATTTAATGTAAAGTTTCCAAAATGACTACAGGCCTCAATTCACTGGGTAAAATGCTTGATTGACTTGAATTATTAATTCTAGACATAAAGAACAAACTAAATTTGCCTGTTTTATTCTTTATTTATTCTTTACTCTGAGACAATGTCAGATACAATGCAGAGAACCTTTTTACAAAACCATTAGGGTAAACTGCCCCATGATCTTTTAATACTTTAGTGACTGTTCCCTAAAAATGAGGGTATTCTCTTTAAATAACCACAATATAACATCAAAAACGGGAAATCAATTTTATCATTTATGTCTCAGACACTATTCAGGTTTTAACAATTGTTCCATTGATGTTCTTTATTAGAAAAGGACACAGTTTAGAATCAGCTGTCAGACTTATCATGTTTCTTTAGTCTTCTCTAGCTGAGAATCCTGAAATTTTGTTTGCCTTTTATAAACTTGATACTTGAAAAAATCACAAACTAGCTATTTGCTAGAATGTCTCTCAGTTTAAACTGGTTTGATGTTTTATCTTGACCAATCAAGGAAAAGTTTAGGCATCTTTGATAGGAATATTGGGCTGTGTCCTTTGCATTCTAATAAATGGCACATAAATTCATTTTGTCTAATTTCTGATGATGTTAAATTTGATCACTTGATTAAATTGATGTTTGTCATTCACTCCATCAGAGTGTCAATCTTCTTTCATTTGTAATCAATATGTATTTTGTAACCAATGCATATTTACCAAAACTTCAATGTATTCATTTATTTAATTTATATTAATAAGGATTTATGCATTCCTTTATTTCAAATGGGAAGAAATCTCTTACTATTATTACTTATTTTTTTATTTTTGAACAACCATACAAGTTTTTAACAAAATAATATAAAATGTGTATATATTCTGGATATTGCAATTATCCCCAGGAGTGCCCCCCAATTACCCTCCCTTATCCCCCCTTCCCCTTCCCACTATATCTCTAAAAAAAGTATTAGGTTGTAAAACATTACATCTTATCTGGATTTAACACATGCTAATAGACCAACTTTCTCACTGTCCAGGGTCTAGTCCCCACCTCCACAGATGAGTGGAGACAATCGACCCTTAGTTCTCTGGGTTAAGCTGATTTTACTCAGCATGATCTCTTCCATAGCC
>PVKS010030671.1:0-24170 GCA_004027875.1 Aplodontia rufa
TACAGAATACCTGAGTAAATGGAAAAGCATGCCATGCTCATGGTTAGGCAGAATCAATATAATGAAGATGGCCATTCTACCCAAAGCCCTATACAGATTCAATGGAATCCCCATCAAGATACCTATGGCATTCTTCACAGATATAGAAAAAGCAATTCTCAAGTTCATAAGGAATAACAGAAGACCCAGACTAGCCAAAACATTACTCTGTAGAAAGGAAGAAGTAGAGGGTATCTAAATCCCTGACCTGAAATTATACTACAGAGCCATAGTAGCAAAAACAGCATGGTATTGGTATCAAAACAGAACTGAAGACCAGTGGAATAGAATGGAAGATCCTGAGACAACCCCCATATCTTTAACTATTTGATATTTAATGAAGAGTGCAAAATCATAGTGTGGAAGAAGGATAGCCTGTTAACAAATGGTGTTGGACAAACTGGACAGCCATATGCAGACAACTGAAGCTGGATCCTTATCTTTTGCCCTGAACAAAAATTAAATAAAAATGGATCAAAGAGCTGGATATCAAGCCAACAACTTTAAACTTACTAAAAAAAGAAGTAGGGACAACATTACAGTATATAGGCGTCGGAAGCTACTTCCTTATAAAACTCCCATGACTCAAGCTGTAAAATCAAGAATAAATGAATGGAATGCAATTAAACTAAAAAAGTTTCTGCACAGCTAAAGATCTAGTCAAGAGCATCAAGAGAGAACCTACAGAATGGGAGAAAACTTTTGCCTGCTACACCTCGGACAGAGGGCTAATATCCAGAATATACAAGGAACTAAAGAAACTAAACACCAAAACAACAAATAATCCAATCAACAGATGGGCTACCGATTTAAAAAGAAACTTCTCACTGGTGGAAGTCCAGAAAGCCCACAAATATATGAGAAAATGCTCTACATCATTGGCTACAAGGGAATGCAAATCAAAACTTCAATGAGATACCACCTTACTCCTGTTAGAGTGGCAAAAATGAAAAATTCTAACAATAACAGATGCTGGAGGGGCTGTGGGAAAAGAGGAAAACTGTTAGACTGCTGGTGGGACTGCAAACTGGTTCATCCCCTATGGAAAGCAGTGTGGAGAATCCTCAAAAAATTAAGGATGAAACCACCTTATGATTCAGGTATTCCACTCCTGGATATTTTCCCAAAAGAGTTAGAATCAGCATATTATAGTGATATGGCTCCATCAATGTTTGTAGCAGCTCAATTTACTATAACTAGATTATGGTACCAACTCAGATGCCCCTCACTCGATGAGTTGATACAAAAAGTTTAGTACTTATATACAATGGAATTCTACTCAGCCATTAGAGAAGATTATACTATGGCTTTTGATATCAAATGGATGGAGGTGGAAAGAATTATGCTCAGTGAAGTCTCCCAATCTCAGAGATTCAGTGGCCGACTGGTATCTCTCATCTGTGGAAGGTAGAATACATGGGGAAGCAGTAGGTTAGAAGGCTAATCTAATAATAACTTCAAATTGTATGATTCTCAAGGTAATAGGAGGATGGCTTCCTAGGTTACTTGGAGGCATATGGAGGGGGATGGGGAGGGTGAGGGTGTATGAAGAACTCCTAGGAGACTGGAGAATGGGAATATGGGGGAACCATCTCAGAAGCAGATGTCATTCCTCCACGAGATACCCATTTAATGCAAGAGTTCTTCTGGGGGAAACAGCAACAGCTTAAACCCAAGCTGGGCATCCATGATTTGGCATTACCCCTGGATAACTAAGTATATATACATTGGTTATTGTTCGTTTGATAATGTTACCCCTTCAATTGTATCCCTATATACATCTAATAAAAAAAAAGACAAGAAAATTATAAGTATGCCTGGTACTAACTCCACACTTGGGGGCAAGTACCTGTCTGTGATTTCTCTCTCCAAGGGTCTAACACAAGGCCTCACATAAGTCCTTAGTGTATATTTTAATTTAACTAACTTGAATGAAACCAAATTCCTATTCAAAACTTGTACAGTTATAGCACTCACAACAAATCCCTCAAAAGTTATTGGAATCTATGAATTTATCTAAAATTATAGTCAAATTCTGATGGATACCATCAGAAGAACTTAAATAAATACTTTGGTAGCAAACATAAATTTAAATATCATTAATATTTAGGTATTATTTTTCTGCGATGAGAAGCTTGATTATATTAGAAATTTCTCTGTATTTGAGAAATTGTAAAATAGTAATCCAAGTGAATTGTTGGAGTAGTTTTAAAAAATCTGCATCCTCTTGAACTTGGAGAACACTGACAAATGGAAAGCTTTGCCCCTCACACACATCTTTTAAGGATGCTTCATAGGTATTTGGGATGTTGCTTTTTATCTGTGTTAATACATTAAAAGGCTCATTAATTTCAAGAGTTGAAGATAAATATGCAATGCCAGATAACATTAATTTTTACCTAAACTTTTGTCGTGGTTTGCTTTTATCCCCTTTTAAATTTCTTTTCTCTCATGATCTTGTTAGATTAGATTCTTTTTATTTTATTTTATTTTTAGAGAGAGAGAGAAATAGAGAATCAATTATCAATTTTATTTATTTAATTTTTCAGTTTTTCATGTGGTTTTCATTACTCTGACATTTTGTTTTACGTGGTGCTGGGTTCAAACTCGTGCCCCTGCACATGCCAGGCAATAGCCATAATTGTTGAGCCACCACTCCAACTCTTTGATTATATTGTTATATTGCAAAATTACTTTGCAAGTTTTTCTAAAAAGTGGCAAGTAAATTGATCAGAGCAAACTCTATGGAAAGTCTGTTTCCATGGCAACCTTAATCTGCTCTACAGATCTTTTCAGAAAGACACAAAGGCCATTGAGGAATTGGCACACAAGCAAAGCACCAAAGGGGCACCTACTAAGTTCACCAAAAGTGGATAGGTCTTCAGAATCCTCCATTAAATATTTAATCAGAAAGGGAATTGGGGACACAGCTCAGTGTTAAAGCTTTTGCCTAGCAAGCACCAAGTCCCCTGGTTCTATCCCCAGTACTGGGGGCGGGGGAGGCGAGGGGGAGGGGGTGATGTCAATCAATCAGTCATTAGCTCAAGCAGATTTTTTAGTAGTCATAAAAGGATATTAAGTGAAGAAAGTATAAACCATACAGTTAGTTAATCATTGATTTGGGGAAAAATATTAAACACTGGCTATTATAAACTCTTATGAGAAAGGCTTTTCTGAGTCTAATTGATATTTTGGTTGAGGAGTCAGAAAATGTTTTCAGTGAGAAGCCAGATAGTTTAGGTTAGACTTTGCAGGCAAGATGATCTCTGCTTACCCCTTGGCAATAAGTAAAAAATTGGAACAAGAATTACCACTTGATCTTAGTTTTCCAACCTTTAATATAAGATGAAGTTAGTGTCATTTTCATTTTGCAGATGACCAAATGGAGGTCCTAAGAGTTTAAATAGGCTAAGATCAGATGGAATAAGAACACAAACTCTTACTTCTGGTTTTCAAGTTTGGCTCCCAACTGTTACCCTACTGAATGATAATAACTATCATTTACTAGTTTAGTGAGAGAGCACTGTTCTAAACTATGTATATATATATATCACTTCTTTTAACTTACGAGGGAGGTGCAATTAGCATTTGTTGTAAACGAGGAACCAAGATTTGGGAAATATGAGAAAATTTTCCAAGGTCAATAGAAAAAGTAACTCTATCTTTGTTCAAATTAACTTATTCTATTTAATTCAGTGACTGAAGTAATGAATTCATTTTTTAAATGCAACCTCAAATATATAAAGGGCCATGTGTATTTAAAGAGCTCCTGAATTCTGATGGATGTTTTGAGATTTGCAATGCTTATTTCTTAATCTGCAGCTTTATTTTGATTGTAACAGGTTTCCATTCACTCTGCTTTATGAGGAGTAATTTCATGAAGAGGCAAAAAGGGTGATTGTGCTATGTAGTTAATTAGAATTTCTAATTAAAATCATCCTGCAAAAAAAAAAAAAGAAAATATCTATGCCAATAGAAGAGTAATTAGTAATCTGTAAATTAAGGAAACTGTATACTATGAATTTTTTTTCCACTGGATTGAAAAACACACAATTTCAATTAGCATACCATGAATAAATATATATGTATTCTACCTTGAATTAAGGTAGAATATGCATGGCAATGGGTTGAATTTAATTTGGTCAAATGTGATTCAGTAAGTGTTAGGGATTCTATAACTGACGATCAGTCTTGCCCCCTTCCTCTTCTGCAGTTTCTCCTTTTCAAATTTTCACCCATGCTAGGCTTTCACAGTTGCATTGTTGTGCTTATATGTAAGCCCATGTGTGTGTCTGTGTGGCTGGCAAGGACAAGCTTGTGGACAGGTCAAATCATGGCCATAGGAGTATATTCACGTCTGTGTGCTCTGTGACATATGGGAACAACTCCTGGCAACATGAAAGGTTCTTATGTTTTAACTTCTTGATTCTAGCCCATTAATTAGCAGCAACCATTTCTTCCATAATCTTATTTCATTAATTTAGGAAAGATTTGGGTATTTACCTCAGAGAGAAATGGAATCTTTTAAAGTCTTTTGATTCTGATTCCAATTTCTAGGCCTCAGAGCCCCATTCACAGGATTTTTTTTAACTATTATATAATCAGACTTAGATGGCTGGTCTACCAATGTCAAAGCTATTTTAATAACCTAGGTATCTGATTCTGTTCATTCTTCACTTTTGGCTGTGGTTAGAAAACTAATCATTCTGGAAAAAAATCTTATTTGTCTTTACAGTAATTGTCAATATACTGGCACAAAAAGTCTTTGAAAAAAGAAGTGAAGATCTGGGATAGAACATAAAAATCATATTTATTTTTAAAAATGCTAAATATTACATATGTTTAAGTTAACAGTCTAAATTTCAGGGCAGTTTATGTTTACAGTGTAAATTTCAGAGCAGTTTAGGTTTACAGAAAAATCAAGCAGAAATTAGAGATTTCTCATATGTTCTCCCCTCACACACAATTTTCCTCACTGTTAATATTTTATATTTGCTGTATAAATATTAAAATGTTATTATTAACTAAAGTTCATAGTTTACATTAGGATTCATTCATTTGTGAATTTCCAAGAGTACTGACAAACGCATATTTTCCCATATGCGATTAGAATTGATCTTCTGAGGATGCAGAATGATTTCACTGCCCTAAAAATTCCTGTTGCACTTTTTCATTCTCCCCCCATCCTCCCTTTCCCTACTTCTAACAACCACTGATATTTGCACTATTTTACTAATTTAGACTTTTATGAAATATGGAATAGTTGGCATCCTACAACAGACATCCTTTCAGGTTGGCACCTTTTACTTAGTGATACACACGTCTTTTCAGAGCTATGGAAGTCTTTTCTTACTAGAACTGCATATTATTCAACTGTATCTATGTACCATAGTTGGTTTATCTTGTTTATTTTCTATTTTTAATTCACCTATTAAAGAATATCTGGTGACTTCCAAGTTTGAATAAAGTTATTGCAAATGTTTGTATGCATGTTTCTGTGGCCATAAGTTTTCAAGTCATTTGAATTAATATTTAGGAATGCAATTGCTGCATTGTATTGCATGATTATGCTTAGTTTTGTAAGTGTCTCAAATTGGCTATACCATTTTACAGTCTTGAGAGCAATGGAAAAAAAAAAAGAGAGCAATGGAAGAAACTTAAAAGCATTTAATGTTAGTGGCTCAGATTTAGGCCATTCTAAAAATTTGTGATTACCTAATGATATAAAATGTTGATCATATTTTCTTAATTTACTTCTTTGGTGACCCATTTATTTGGATGATTTGACCACTTTCTAACTGGGTTGTCTGGTTTCTCTTTTGGCTATGAAAAAATTCCTTCTAGAATTTTGTATAAATCCTTTATTTTTCATTTAATTGGTTATTTATTTTGGTGCTTAGGATTGAACCTAGGAACAATTTACCACTGAGCTACATCCCCATTCTTTTTATTTTGTTTTGTTATTTCAAGATAGTGTCTTGCTAACTTGCTGGCTAGACTTGAACTTGGCAATCCTCCTACCTCAGCCTCCCAAGTTTGCATGACCACAGCCAGGTTATATTAATGCTTCTTTCAGATGGTCATGTATTTTGAAAATATTTTCTCCAATGTGGCTTGCCTTTTTGTTTTCTTAACAGTCTCTTTCGCAGATTAACAAATAGTTCTAAATTTAATTGGTAAGTCATACTTCTAAATTTTTGTCTTCCGTGGGTGGTTCTTTATATAAAAATTTATTGTTCAAAATTATGAAAACATAAATTAGAAAGGCAGTTATCAAGGATGGGGTGGGGAGGAGAATGGAGAATAATAATTTTATGGTTATAGGGTTTCAGTAAAGATGAAAAAGAGTCATGGAGATAGCAATAATTATTGTGAATATAATGGTTATATTTAATTCCACCGACATATACACTTAGCATAGTTATAATGGTAACTTTTATGACTATGCATTTACCACAATAAAAAATGTGAATTAAAAAAACTCACTACCAAAAAGTCTTACGATTTTTTTCTCCTATATTTAGTTCTATATAATGTAGTATTTACATTTAGTTCTAGGACCCAGTTTGAACCAATATTTGTGAAAAGTAACAATTCTGCATCTAGATTCATTTGTTTATACTTCTTTATATATTGATATTTATAATATCAGATTAGCATTTCCAAAATAAGAAGTAATGCCTGTGTTTTAAGGGTCCTTTTTGCCTCTCGTAACTTCTGGGAACTTCTGTATAGGTGTTAGTTAGGGTAAAATCCTCTGAGCATTAGCAGTCACTAGCAAGAATTTCCCCTCCCAGGCTTAGCTCCTTGGGCTGCAAGGAACAGGAGAGGTGCTTTTGAGAAAATAAAAAATGTGAGGTAATGGGGAAAGGAGCTTCATTGTTTAAATTTCACATTAGCAGAAAAATGCGTAAATCCAGGAGAATTAAGGATACATAGCTCACATTAAGCAGCTGCAGGAGGGAGCAGAGAATACTATGTGGAACATTGTGCGTTCTTCGCAAGGGGTTGGGGAAATGAGTGAGCACATGGATAGGGACAGTTTCTCCCACAAGCCTGCTGACCATTTCTATTGAAAGATATACTTCCCTTCTTGCATTATTCTTTTTTTTTCCTTTTTTTAAAGAGAGAGGGACAGTGAAAGAGAGAGAAAAAAAGGGAATCAATTTTATTTTAGTATTTCACATGGCTTCCATTGCTCTTACACTTTGCAGTATATGTGGTTCTGGGGCTCAAACTTGTGCCCCTGGGCATGCCAGGAAAGCACCACAACTGCCAAGCCACGCTGGAGCCCCTCTTGCATTATTCTTTAAGTCTTCCCAGTTAAATAGTTTTGGAACATCTTTTCAGTTTAAAAATCGGACGTACTGGGGAAATACTTGGTCAGATTTGTAATGATTTTAATAAGAGTGTTGTTTTTAAATGTGATTCAATTTATCTGTATCTGATCAAGGACCAGAAAGGGAAAAAAGAGAGGGGAAATCTGTGTGCATTTTATGCACACATAAGTATGCACACTTACACATGCACATAGTTTCTTCTACCTTACCATGATAAAATAGTTCATGTTTATATTGCATCTTGCTCAAAGTGATTTTATATTTAAAAATTTATTGAATCCAATGTGGAAAGAAAGTCTCTATTTTAAATTAACTTCAAAGCAGAAGTTTATTTTCAGGGTGGAAATTCAAATATTTGAATACATTATATGTATATATATATATATTTTTTTTTTTTTAACTTGGCAAGCCATTTTCTCTACTAGGACAGATAAGAGACCATTAAATATAACCCAGCAGACTGGGAATTTAGCAGATTAAATGACAGATAAGGAACTGAAATATGAACTGCATATGAAATTCTAAACTTAGACAGTTTGGAGAAAGACATGTTTCAATGGTTTTAATGTGAATTTGTATTTTAAAAGTATAAGTTCCACAAATACAGGGCAGAGGAGGAAAAGGACCCAAAATAGGCTGATGAGAAAAACACATGCATGACCATCAGAAGTCTGTGCCTAAAATACCTGTGCTTCTCAATTTTACAGAACAATCAATAGAGTGAAATGATATGAGAACACTTTTTAGCACTTACTCTATTAAAAAATACTTTATGGTAATTGCCTAAATCCTGAATGAGCTTTCCCCATCGATGCTATCAACTCAGTCCAGGAGGGCATACCTTTTCTCATAGTTAAAAACTAAAAATGATAAGTAGAGTATTGGCAAGACAAGAACAGAGCCAAGATTTCATACCTTTTTCTTGTTGATTTTATATTTATGTGTGACTTGATTTACTTGGCTTTTAAGTACAGTTCAGAAAATCCCCGCAGATACCAAAATTGAAGAATGATCAAGTGCCTTACGTAAAATGGCAAAGCACTTGCAGATATTCCACACTGATCCTCATGTATACTGTACTTTACATCACCTGTAGATTAAATATAATAGCTAATGTAAGAGTTATTATGCTGTGTTGTTTAGGGAGGATGAAAAGAAAAAATATATTTCTACGTGTTCAGTAAAGCTGCAATTTTTTTTTAAATTTTTGTTCCATGGTTGGTTGCATCCATGAATGTGGAAATGCAGCTATGGCCTGAATTTGGTTCTATGATGCTCATAACTACTTGTAAGTCTATGTCTTCCAGTGGGCTTCAGACATTATGCTTTTAATTCCTGAAAAGATCTTTAAGTAAACATGTCATTTCATATTATTTTTGTTGTAACATGTGTCTCCTGAGTAGTTTTATGGGTGGCGGGCATGATGAGTTTGCTGCACATAGAATTGCACAGGGTCCAATGCTCAAAATGCCTCACACTTGGTTGAATGCTTTGCTGTCACTGTTAATGTTTTAACAAGGGCCTCCACATTTTTATTTTGTGTTAGACCTCTCAAATCATGTAGCTAGTCACGTACAGTAAACTTATATCTGGATATCATCCCTGGCCTTTGCAACCTTGTGAATATGGAAAAGCTAGTTAACCTCAGAGAACCTATTCTATATTTATCAAAAGAAGAATAAAACTTACCTCCTGTGCTTGTATTCAGGACTGAATGGAATAAAAATATGAAAAACCTACAGGAACACAGCAATTCCATTAAATCTAGGTTATTTCCTAGTAAACTTTAGACGGGAAAGTTGACACTAAAATCTTTTTCTAAGTAATAGACATTATTTGTGTCTAAATTAGGTCTCAGGTTATTGAGCTAGTGATTAAAGATTTGCTTTGAAAGACCTGAGCTTGTACTTTTCAAGAATGCTTCAATTTCTCACATTTTCTCAAGTACCATTAGGGCATCAGTTTTAGCTCATGGTTATTGTCAGTTTTTCCCTGCTTAAGTCATATCCTACCTTGAAAGTTAAAACATAGTTTGCTATTTTGAAGAGAGAGAGACTCAACTCAAGAATAAGATCACAGAGGGGTTGGGGATTTAGCTCAGTGGCAGAGCACTTGCTTAACATGTGCAAGCCCCCCAACCCCTTTCAGTCCTCAGCCCTGAAAAAAAAAAAAAAAGAATAAGAGCACAAATGTAAGCACGGTCTACTCATTGCTCCAACAAAAGCCAGCCATTAACTTTGAGCAAGGGTTTCTTATGAACCATATTTTATCGCTATACCTGGCCTCATTTGAAGGTATATTCTATGTTGAAGTCAGGGCCGTGCATCTGGCTACAGAAATAGGAAACTTTCCCCCTGCATTTAAGAAGGCATCACGATCCACCAGGGGCTCTTGCCTAATGAAATTGTTGCTGCTGTTTTTGATGTTGGTTGTTGTTTTTTGGTGTGGATGGTGTTATATACATGAGTGTACTTAATAAAAATGCAGTGAAGACTGCATGTGAGCTTGTGAAATGGGAGTATGTGTTGGGTTCATGTGTAGATGAATCGAAAGATACGTGCCACACTCTGCTCTCAAATCAGAAGCCTTCTGGTCTTAATTACTTTTCAAAAAAAGAAGAGTTTCTAACTGAAAGAAATATTCTTTGACAAAAATTATTAACATTATAGAACCTGAATGATACATAACTAGTTAGCTTATTTGGATCAATTGATATATAAAATGATGTCTGGTTTAATTAGTGGAAAAATGAAAATAAAGCAAGAGGTGCAACCTATCCAAACCCTCCTGTGACACCAAGCTTGTGAATTTAGTCTTAGGAACCCACTTTTCCAGATTTGAATAACCTGTAGCTTAAATCACCATACATTTTTATTTCCAGGAGGCAGAATCGGCCTTGAGAGATTTTCCAAACATAGATGTACACTGGGCACTTTCCTAGTTAGAGACCACACATCCCACATCTGCTCTAGTCAGCTGTCACCTCCTCTGCATGTGAACCACTTAGACCCACGACTGATTATTACAGGCCAATGCTAGACAAGCTGAAGTCTGCCTTGGTAAAAGGCCTACTTTTGAGGGCAGATTTCTTCTCTTCAACATTCTACGCTCCTCACCTAGTCTAGGTCTCAGTAATTTCTTCTGTAAATTCAGCATCAGGATGATAATCTTTGCTCAACTTCCTTCAAAGCACCAGGCTGATGAAAAGCTTAGAAACTTCAAACCAAAGCTCTTTCTAATCATCTCTATCTATTGCATAAAATAGTGTTAACACTGGCCTAGGATAATAGGTATAATATTAGTACCATTATTATTAATATTAACATAATGCTATGTCCAAACCATTGGAATATGATAGATTGGAAAACTGTTTTAAATAGCACACATGAAAACTACAATTATTTTTAGAACTTCACGTACTAGTCAAATGGATTTCTGAAGTGACTGAAATAGGGGAAAATATTCCTTGTTTTTAAAGAATGCATTGATCTGTAGATCATGGATGATAAATGCAGAAAAACGACTTCAGAACCATGAGAAATGCTTTAAATATTTCTTTTATTTTCCTTGGGGGAAGAGACAGAAAAGGTTGGTTCTTTGATGCTCTAATAAACAAATCCTCTCAAAATTGCCCTGGGAGGCAAACACAGTGATTGCCAAGGATAAGCACGTGGCTGGGTGGACTGGTCCCCACACTCTGGAACCAGAATGCCTGAATTTAATTTCTGATACTGCCATTTACTGTGAAATATTAGGAACTTCTTAGCTTCTCTATGCCAGTTTTCTCAAGTGTAAAGTGGACATAAGCTAATTGGGAAGCTATGATGAATACATGTGAAAACATTTCTTACAATGTCGATAAATGAAGATAGCTCCTGTTAATTATCTGTATTTTATTTTTTCTTTTCACCTGCTTTTGAAATTAGAGAAATGAATCTAGTAGGTTCTTATGCTGTCTATACAATATATAATCTGTTTTAATTTTTACCACCCCATGAAAGCTTTTAATTTAGATTTTATTTATAGTGTTGATAATTCTTTATAAATTTGAATGTGTTAGGATAGATGAGAGTTTTAGCATGGAACAGATGAAATGGTTTTTATTTGATGTTTTTGTGTTAATGTTTGTTAAATGATACTGAAAATGATGCATTGGATCAATGGTTCTCAAAGTATAACTGAGGAGTGCCTCTCAGCTCTATAGGACATTTCAAAGAGTTTGGGAGGTTACATCCATTTCCAGACTACTACTAAGATGTCATTTGCTTTCTCATTCAAATTGTTCCATGAATGTATAGTGACTATTTTCAGATGCTAAAATGACTTGAAATATTGCAAATTTGAATGCAGAAATAGATCTGAGAATCCAACTACCTTCTATTTAAAAATTAAGAATATTTATTAAATTTTAAAACAATGTGATGCTTCTCACAATTTTTTTAATTTTTATTTTAATTATTATATTAAAAATTGCTTTTTGTTTTTGGTGTTGGGGTCTGTTGTGCAACCCACTGTTGCACATTTTAAGTACATATTTTACTGCTGGGCTATATTCTCAGCATATTTTAACATATGAGGGGGTAAAACTATTACTTGTAATGAATTAATAAATATTTAAACTTTTCAAAATGTTATTTTTAAGGATGATAACTTTTAATAGAAATAACGGATTTAAACAGAAGTTCCTTGAGGTTCTCAATGAGTTTTAAGAGTATAGAGGGATCCTTAATCAAAAAGTTTGGGAACTGATGCATTAAAGCATCTTTAGACTCTTAGAAATTCACCTGGAGTATCCTGTTCTCATGAAGAACAAGTGTCTGGATGGCCAAGATGCAGGCCCAATACATCCAGACTGTCTAGCCCCACCCTCAGTGGAGTAAGGGAACACCTAGCTGCTGTGTGATGTTTCTGCTAGTTCCAGAGTCATAGGACAAAAGATGGACAGGCCATGACCAAAGGGCCCTTGTGATTCTGTCTAGAGTCTGTAAAAACATCTATTGGAGTGACGTTTTCAAACCACAAATTCTTGCCCTGGAAAATTCCTATAAAACATATGTAAAACAATAGGTAGGCACAGAGAAAAAAAAAGTTGGTATGAAAGTTCAAATAGTCCATGCGATGATATTTAAAGATTCAACAATACTTTTGCTTTTGTTTGCAAAGGGGAATTTCACACATTTTTTCACAGTTAATATACATGCCTTTGAAGTTCTATATCACTGCAACAATAAAGTTAGTTTTTCCATTGAATTAAGAAACTGCTGGGTTAAAAGTTGGCAAGAGAAGTATGAGTGAAGACTGGACTGCCCATGACCTCCCCATGCTGCATATGTATCAGCCAATTCCAAGGTGGGGTGCCCTTCCAAACTTTCTGATATCAGTGAGGACCCTCTCTAGTAAGGAAAGGTGGATTGCCTAGAGCCATTCCCCAGTCCAAGCTCATTCATATTTGATGATGGACCAAGAATTGATTCCACACTGATTCCATTCCTTGTGATTTGGGCAATACTGGTCCCTGCATTGTAAGGGGGATCTCCTTGCTTGCTTTACCTCAGTATTTTCCTCAGCACCCAGACTCCTTTTGGTCTGCCTTAATCGTGGACTCTCCCCAGATACTACTTGGGAAACTGCTACAGCTCATATCAATTATCTTCCAGAAATCACATATGCATTCCCAAAAAGTAGATAATAAACAAATGGTAAAGAAAGGTCAAACCAAAGAGATATTCTTTTGTTAGTTATGGGGTCAGCCCTTCCTATCTGTTTGGATGCTGAAGTAGATACCTGGGAAAAACAAGATACCAACTCAAAATCTGAAAAATGACAGTGATTTATTGAAGGTGTGTAGCCCAGTTCAAAAAAGAGGTATTGCCAGCTGCATTCTCAGCCAGATGTCCTTTCAGGCACATGTTATCACTACCAGGGAGACCCTTTTGCAATACACAACAGTACTGATTCTCATAATGAACCTATTGAAACTCCATGTGGGAGACATTCCAGGTGTGAGATCACATTGCTAAAGGACTGCTAATGAGGGGCAATTCTACTTGATTTAGATATTTATATAACTTGCTAAGAAAATCTGCTAAAGACACCCCTTGGAGTCTGAAAAAAATGTGTTCAGTAGGTGGACAAAGGGCTTTGATTTTTCCCTCTCCTTAGATGGAAAGTAAAAGCATAGCTCGGCACAATCTGTCAGGTAGCTGAGTGAACATTATCTTCTGCGCTGACACTACAACAGGATTCATTCTTTCGTATATTACACATTTGCAATTTCCCATTGACTAGGGTAATTGGCAATTTCAGTGAGCTAACTTAAAAATCTGCTTTTCTCTTTAACTAAAACATAATATAAAATCATGATCAAATTTCTGCTCTGCAATTGTAGAAATGCTTATTTCCAGAAATGTTTAGAGTATAATAGTTTGTACCCAGATGTAGTTGCAGAACATTCCCTGAAAAATGGTTGTTTTCTTCCATGTAATTCCAACCTTCCACCCATGTTAATTGCTAGTGACATTTTGGGTTGTTTTTCAACACTTTAATGAGAACTAGAGCTTTAGGAGAAGCATTACTTTATCTCCCATGCAAATGAATCTAGTGTCCCATTAATGGATGTCTTTGCCAATCTGTGAGGGAAACCAGACCTCCAATGGGAGGAAGACCAACTAGGTTAGAACTATGTGGTTGTCCCTGCAAAACTTGTGAACTTGAACTCCAGTATAATGTTGGGAGGATCTAGTGGGGCTTTTAACAGGTGTTGTGTTCTTGAGGGAGCTGCCCTTGCTAATAGTTTTTCACACCTGGATTATTTCTCGCCAGAGCTGGTTGTTATAATTCCAGTCTACTCCTTCATCTCCTTTTCTCTTTCTCACAAAACTGCTTGCTTTCTGCCACAGGATGAAGCAGCCTGAGCCACCACCATCCAGAATGTGAGCAGATGCCAGAATCTGGCTCTTGGATTTTCAGGACATTTTTATACATTATAAAGCATTTTTATTCATTATAATAGTACAATTTATCCAGTCTCAGGTATTCTTTGATAACAAGTCTAAGGCCTTAGGCAGATATTTAATTTTTAGCTGAAGCAAAACTTGAGTGATTGTCAAGGATCTTATAAACATGAATTATGAACTTTGCATAGGTGTGGGTGTAGAGAGCATTCATGTGTCCACATGTGAGCACATCAACACCTGGCTGTTTATTATGAGACATACTGGAACTTGGGTTGTAGGAGAATAAGTTTTTGGAGGAAGTTAAAAGGGCTCCCAGCTAGAACTAAGGAACTAATATAACAGCTGATGGATATGGAAGAGTGAAGGTTAGCACAATAAATATTGTCTATTCAAAATGTGGTCCATGGTCCTACAGCATTGGCATCCGTAGGGAGCTTGTTAGGAGAGACTCAGACCCCACCCAGGCCTACTGATTCAGCTTAACAATCTTCCCATGTGATAAATATAGACATTGTAAAGCTCTGATAAACAAGGGTTTGTGGCATATCTGTCATATATCTGCGCTCAATCTGGGTCAGGGTAGAGTAGCAGCTAGCTATCAAATAGCGTGATGAGTGAGGCAGCTGGGATTCTGGTACTGCTGATGCTCCTCATCATGTAGGGAGGGGCCAAGTTAACTGCAGTTTGGAATGAAAGGTCTCAGTGAATTGGAAAAGGGACAGTGGTTCCACTGCTATAGTGATCACACAATGAACAAGACTCTTGTCAGACCTTAACTCCACCTGAACAAGATTCAGGACAGAGCTACCATCAAGGAGCCAGGGAGTGGCCTAGCTCATTAAGATAGCAAGTAATGAAGGCATTAAGATAAATTCAGCTCAAAGACCACTGCCATTCAGCTGAGATAAGGTATATAGGAGTCCTGGAGTTGCCCTGATGAATATCAGCCTTCAATCTTGGACCTTTTTCAGACTGCTTCACCAGTGGGATAGCATTTGAAATATATGTTCCAACTTATTCAGAAGTGAAGAAGCACAGCATACTCAATTCTTAACAGCAACAGGCCACGTGCTTTGTAGAAAATAGACTTCCCAAACTGTCACTTTTATAAATTAAGTGGAAAAATAGTACAAAAATTTTTGAGATGTCATCAAATCACAGGGTCACATGATAATAAGCATTTATGATTTTAATAGGATCATTATGTGGTAACAAAGAGTTAGTAAGCCTTAAAATGAGCAAACTCAATTCTTCCTGAAGTTGCAACCTGAGCAATTCTAATTCTTAGCGTGTTCTTAAGGAGCTGCTTTTTATTTCTCTTTTAAATATGTCGAGATCTTAATAATATTGACTTTCCTTCATTATCATCTCCATAAACCCTTGCACCAACATTATGAGGTAAATATTTTAGCCTCCTGATTAACATGAGGCTTAGAAAGGATAAATAATGTTTCCAAGGCCACAGAGTATTCAATAAAACATTATATAGAAAAAAAACCTTCTGAAAATTTCCCAATATACTCTAAAATTTCCCAAAGATTTTGAATTATGCATGCATTTGTGAAGTATCAGACATTTTAAGCAAAAAAAGAAAGAAAGAAAGAAAGAAAACTTCCTCTTTTTCAATTAGTCATTCAATTGCTCAAATCTTTCAGGTCCTGGGAAACTACAAATTAAAATGTAGGGATAAAAATGGTCATAAGTTGCTGGAGCAATGGAAGCGGTTATCGTACTTGCCTTACATGCACAGGGATATGGGTTTGAACCTCAGCAGCACATACATAACAAAGTTTCAAGCAACAAAGGCCATATGAAAAACTAAATAAAATTGATTCTCTTTATCTATGTCCCTCTCTCTTTAAAAAAGGAAAAAAAACAGTCAAAAAAATGTTACTTTAGCTTTGATCCCATTTTACAGTGAACTATAGATTCCCTCCAGTGCCAACCAACTATATCTGGGAAACACCAGTGGTTTTATCTTTTCCATTCTGTTAATAAATCCTACTTGCTACCATGGATTGTATGACATTTCCTTCTTTGTATGCTTTGGTTTTCTGCAGTCATTTTGTAGATTCATATAGATAAACACAGCTGGAACAGTGAATACACTCAAATATGTAATGGCTCAATGCAATGTGGTTATTATGATTGGTTTTTTCTCTATAATATAGTCCAGTGTGGTGCCAGATAAAGCAGAGAGCAGGAAGATAGGGGAGGGGGATCTCTGCATGCAGTTATCCAAGGGTTATGGTTAATGTCAGATCTGCCACCTTTAACATATTATTTTTAAGGTCTTTCAATTAACCAAAAGGGGAAGAGAATATGACCAGAGTGTAGGGATGGAGAGTCATAAAGACAGCCCTGGAGATGGTATGGTAGATTTTTCTTCCCTCATTTCATTGGCTAGAAATGAGGCACATGCAAACAGTTTCTAGGCAGACAAACAAATATAGTTTTTTGTGTCTGGGAAGAAAGGAAAATGCAATTTTGGTCGACAATTAGTATTATCTAGGATGTTGTCAATATCCAGATGGAAACTAATAACTACATCTACCAGAGGCAGCCACAGCCAGTGATCATACCCATAAGACCACTTCCAACTCTGGCATCATCAGAGGATGATGTCCATGAAAATGGGACTCTTCCCTGTGCTGTTGACATTAGGCCTTCACCATGTTCAGCTGAGCTTTTGGAGTTTGAGAATAGTCTTTGAATTTTTGCTCTGTTACTTAAGACCTGTTGCATAAGCACAAATTTATGCACATAAATATTAAATAGGAGTCAGCGGAGGTAGAGACCTAAGAGTATAAAATTGTTCCAAAGCATCCTTTCCTTCCAATGCTGAGATGAGGCAGCTTTGGCTCAGATTAGCTTAATATCTTCCAGAGATTTTAAGACTTGTATCTGATGGGATGATTGATATACATACAAAAATTGCAAAATCACCTTCATTTTATGTTCTTTCTTACTCCCTATCTTCTCTTAATTTTCTTGAATTATACTAATTTTTCTTATTTGTAATTCTTTTTTTTCTTTTTATTTTAAAATATATTTTATTTAGGAATTGAGTTATTTTACAATCATAAATGCACTTAAAATAACAATATGATATGCATATACACTTAAACCAGAATTGCCCCCTAAACCCCTCCTTATTCTCCCTCCCTCTTCCCTCATCTACCCACTCTATTGCCCCCCCCCACTACATATCTATGATTGCCCTAGGTTAGGTGTTAATACGCCTTTGTTGTGTCTAATACATGATATTAACTACCTTTCACACAGGCCTGGGTTTAGCTTCAGCCTCCACAAATGAGTGAAAACATTTGACCCTTGACTCTTAGGTTTGGCTAACTTTGCTCAACATCTCAACATGATTTCTTCCACTGCCATCCAATTACCTTCAAATGCTGCAATTTTGTTGTTTCCAATTGCTGAGTAGAACTCCATGGTGTGTGTGTGTGTGTGTGTGTGTGTGTGTGTGTGTGTGTATCACAGTTTTTAGATCCATTCAACCCTGCATCTAGGTTGGTTCCATAATTTAGCTATTGTAAACTGAGCTACTATGAACATAGATTTTGCTGTGTTGTTGTAATGTGCTGATTCTAACTGCTCTGGGAAAATACCCAGAAGAAGGATTGCTGGATCCTATGGTGGGTCCATCCCTAATATTTTGAGGATTCTCCACACTGCTTTCCAAGCAGCTATACCAGTCTGCAGTTCCTCTAACAGTGTGCTAGTGTTCCTATCTCCTCACAACTTCTCCAGCATCTGTTATTGTTTATATTCTTCATTTTTGCAATCTGACTAGAGTGAGGTGAAATCTTAATATAGTTTTCATTTGCATTTCTCTGATTACTAGTGATTTAGAGCACTTTCTCATGTACTCATTGGCTTGCTCAATGTCCCCTGTTGAGAAGCTTCTATTTAGCTCTTTGGCCAATTTATTAATTGCAATGTTAGTGTATTTGATGTTAAGGTTTTTGAGGACTTTATAAATTCTGGATATTAGTCTTCTGTCAGAGAATGATAGGCCATGATTATCTCCCATTCTGTAGGCTATCTCTTAACAATTTTGACCAATTCCTTTGCTGTGCTAAAGGAATTTTTAATTTTTATTTTTGAAAAACCATACAGATTTTTAACAAAATAATATAAAATGTGTATAGTTTCTGGATACTAGATTTACCCCCAGGAGTGTCCCCCCAATTTCCCACCCGTATCCCTTCCTTCCCTTACCCACAATATCTCTAAAAAAGTATTAGGCTGTAAAACATTACATCTTATCTGGATTTAACACATGATAATAAACCACCTTTCTGAATGGCCAGAGTCTAGTTCCAACCTCCACAAATGAGTGGAGACATTTGACCCTTAGTTCTCTGGGTTAAGCTGATTTTACTCAGCATAATTTCTTCCACAGCCATCCATTTACCTTCAAAGGCTGCAATATCATTGTTTTTAATTGCTGTGTAAAATTCCATGGTATATATGGGAGTCCACTCATTGATTTCTGACTTTAATTCTTTCACTTTGGGATTCTTATTGAAAAAGTCTTTGCCTGTTCACAAATGCTGGAGTGTTGTTCCTAACTTTTCTTCTAGCAGTTGTATGGTAGCTTATTTAATTCCTAGATCATTGATCCATGTAGATATGATTTTGTGCAAAGTGAGAGATAAGGATCTAATTTCAGCTTACTGCAAGTGGCTGTCCAGTTTGTCCACCATCATGTGTTGAATAGGCTATCTCTCCTCCATGTTATATTTTGACCCCCTTTGTCAAAGATGAGATGTTTAAATATTTGTGGGTATGTTTTAGAGTCTTCTATTCTATTCCATTCGTCTTCATTCCTATTTTGATACCAGTATCATGCTGTTTTTGTTACTATAGCTCTATAGTATAATTTTAGATCTGGTATTGTAAATCCACCTGTTTCATTTTTCTTGCTTAGTAATATTTTGGCTATTTTGAGTTTCTTGTTGTTCCAAATGAATTTGAGAATGGCTTTTTCTATATCTGTAAAGAATGGCACTGGTATCTTGATGAGGATTGCATTGAATCTGTATAGTGCTTTTGGCAGATTGGCCATTTTAATTATATTAATTCTGCCTAACCAGGAGCATGGGGCATCTTTCCATCTTCTCAGGTGGTTTGGATTTCTTTCTTCAATGTCTGATAATTTTTGTAGTAGAGGTCTGTGACTTCCCTGGTTAGACTTACCAAGTATCTTATTCTTATTGAGGATATTGAGAATGGGACTGATTTCCTGATTTCTTCCTTTGCCCTGTTATTGTTAGTGTATAGGAAAGCTATTGATATATGGGTATTGATCTTCTAGCCTGCCATTTTGCTAAATCTGTTTATAAGCTCAATCAGTTTTCTGTTGGAATTTTTTGTATCTTTTAGTTATAGGATCATGTCATCAGCAAACAGGGATAGCTTGACTTCCTCCCTTCCTATTCTTATTCCTTTGATTTCCTTCTCTTGCCTTATTGCTCCGGCTAGGGTCTCAGGAACTATATTGAATAAAAATGGTGAGAGTGAACAGCCTTGTCTTGTTTCTGAGTTTAGTGAAATGTTTTAAACTTTTCTCCATTTAGTATTATACTAGCTGAGGGTTTGTCATATGTGACCTATACATAGTTAAGACAAATACCTTTGATCTCTATCTTCTATAGAGTTTTGATCATAAATGGTTACTGAATTTTATCAAAGGATTTTTCAGCATCAATTGAGATGATCATATGGTTTTTGTCCTTAATTTTGTTTAAGTGTTGGATCATATTTATTGATTTGTGTATGTTGAACCTGGCTTGCATACCTGGAATGAAGTCCACTTGATTGTGGTGAATTATCTTCTTGATATGTTTTGAATACAGTTTGCTAGAACCCTATTAAGGATTTTTGTGTCAATGTTCATGAAGGTTATTGGTCTGTAATTTTCTTTTTTGTTGTTGTTGTGTCTTTGTTGGGTTTCAGTATCAGAATTATATTCTTACTGTGATCACTGTAGACTTAGAATTCTACTCTTGTGACAGATACAGAGCTGGTCATATAGATTCATAAAGGTAGTGGAAGAACATATAAGGAAAGCATTTCCTTGAAAGGTCTGGAGAAGTTGCTGGGGCTGGACCCAGTCTGTGGTAACTATTTTCTAGTGAACAGGTTAATGTTGTCTAGGTATGTGATTACACAACTACAATTGATTTTTGTCGAATGACTGTTGTTTACAACTTGAGATCATGTTGTAGATACACTAGAAAAGTAATAGTTAGAATTTGCATTTGAATATAGGAACTCCTTTTATTTATAAAGAAGCTATCTATAGTGGGAATACTTCATTAGGAGTCAGAATTAGGTTCAAATTAGTATTGATCCCACTTCCTGTTTGACCTTGAGTGCATTAATCAACATTTCTGGGTTCATTTTTCTTACAAAAGTGTTAGACATGATACCTATCTTGTAGGCTTCATTTAAGAATTAAATATGATAATACATATAAACCATTTAGTATAGTGGTCCATTGCAATCTCAGTTATCATAGACTGTCAATACTTTGAAAAATGGAGAATTACAAACATGGACCTTGGGCTTCAGTGGTCGCACAATGGTTGGAGCACTTGCCTGGCATGTGCTAGGATCAGGGTTCAAACCCCAGCACCGCTTACACAGCTAAGTGTTGGAGAAACAAAAGCCAGTTTGAAAAATAAATAAATTTGATGCTCTCTGTCTCTCTCTCTCTCTCTCATTCTCTCGTGCTTTTATTTAAAAAAAAAAAAGGATATGTATTTTTGTTTTATTTTCCATAGATAAATTTTACCTGTATTAAGAAAATACTAGCAGGCATTGAATGCTATATATAAATACATATTGAATATTATACATAAGATGATATGTATTTAATAAATAAAGGGATATAGCTTTTAAATTATTTCTAGTACTGATTATTCTATCAGGAAAACTATATACCTTTTCATTTTCAAATAATTTTAGATCTTTAAAATAGTATTCTTCACGATTTTTGAAAATCCTGACTTTGAGTAGATGATTTTCATCTCAGTACTGGTTTTGTTTTATGTCAGATTCAGTACACCTTTGATTTATGCCCAGGTTGTTTTCTGAGACTTTAAAGAATCAGAGCAGGGTGGGAAAAATGATTCTTGGAAAACTGATTTTCCAACTAAGAAACCCAAAGTGATGGATTGCTAGAATAATGGCCATAATATATACTGAGAATACAAAGGAAATACACAGTCCTTTCAAGATGAATTTGGATTTCTAAGAAGTGAGCCTGTATTTTATTAACTTTCACCATGTAAGGGAACTCAGGCTATAATACCATTTCTGCACAAATTCATGATAACCCATGTCTAGCCAAGCCAGTTTTAATATTGAATTATAAAGAATCTAAGTAATGTCATAGTAGTAAGTTCTTTGTGTTCCCTAGTACAATTTTGCCATGGTAATTTTAAGGTTCTAAAAAAGTGCATTTAGGACCATTTTTAAATAGCTCTATTGATTTTTTAAAATATATTTCTCATTCATAATGATATTATTTATAGTTACTTAGTAGCCACAAAAGTAGATAACATAACTAGTATTCTAAATTTTTGAAGACATTAATTATCACACTTTCCTGGGAAACATTTTATTTCATCCAATTTTATGAAAGAGAAAATAGACAGTTGGAGCTGGAATGCAAATTCAGGAAGTCTGGACCCAGACCTGAATTGTGATGTAAAAGCATGTGTCTATATTTTATATGGTTTTCTCTACCTTTAAACAGGGATATCAGAATTTCAAATGAACAGGACATAAGTAAGGCATATAAAAGTGAGAAATCATAGTATGAAGAGTTATTGGTAACTAAAAATGGACTTGATATTCTTACAGTATGGAGGAGTAATGTTTGGAAATATGAGCATTTAATCAAAGTTGTCCTTAACAAGAGCATCATGTATTCCATATAATTTTCAGAGTATTTCTCGGGAAAAATCTCTGTTATTACCCAAGATAATAGTAGTCTGGTGCTGTGTGTCCTTTCATGCTTTGCCATATGTTCACTGGTGTAGGACACGATCCTTTCCCAGGGCTATGATGACTCCTACTTTGGAGTTGGTAATAGAGCCCAGATTGTAGTGGAGGGTGTATGGTTGTGTGAGTCCACTGCTGGATTTGCTTTTCATTCATCTACGTTCCAAGACTCCTTGGCCAACTCTTTGATTTATGTATCTGAATCCTCTCTGGAAGAGGACTGCCTCTTCACAGCCCTCTGTTTGGCCTAATGGAAACATACAGTCTTGAGAGGAACTGGTGACTGTATCCTAGAACTGCTGTACCTTTTTACTTCTGTTACCCATATTAATTAGAACCTAAATCAAAATTGCTCCAGTGCTTAATCTTCCAGGCTCTGATTGCTCTAGACAGAATCCAAAGTTCTTGAAAATGCTCTCCTGCCTTATAAACCAAAGTTGAATGACATATGCTAGAAATGAACTGGTATCCCAGTCATATTCATTCAGCTTGAACTCTAGTTCACTAGTTTTTTTACTTTGGTTAAGCCACTTAACCTCTATAAGATTCAGCTGCTGGATATGTATTCCTCCATAATTTTCCAAATTGTTGAGAGGCAAATATGAGAATGTCCTATCAATATGGTTAAAATTTTTCCCCTGTACCAGGTTTGAACTCAGAGGCTTTTAACTAGTGAGTCACATCCCCATTTTTTTTCTTTTAAATTTTAAGGTAGAGTCTTTCTAAGTTGCTTAGGGCCTTGCTAAGTTCCTGAATCTGATTTGGACCTTGATCCCCCTTTCTCAGCCTCCTGACTTACTGGGATCATAGGCATGCACCACTACACTCAATTAATATTGTTAATTTTATTATTAGTTATTTTCTGATGTAGAAGAAACTTGAACATATAAGAAGATAAAGTGGATGAATGGTATTCAAACTTATGTTTAGATGTGTGGCATCCCCAGGTTCCTAGGCTAGAGTGTAATAAACATGCTTGCTTTCAAAATAAACTTTCTGTGGCCTCTCAAAGAGTTCCCATCTGATCAATAAGAAGCTAAGACCTTGAAGCAACTCTGGATATTTGCAAAGTACATGTCATACATTACTCTGCCTGGTACTTGAAGCCTGAGAATTTGGACCAGGTAGAATGTGAAACGGATGACAAATATGGCAGGTGGTTCTTTCAGGGAAATTCATCATTGCAGGTATGTACTGACAAGTAATAATGAGCAATAGAGAATTTTGATGAGGTCCCCATGTGAGAGCCACAGTCTTCAGATACTTTGATGGTGACCACTATCTATTCATCAAGGTAGGAGAAGATCTGGCCGCTTCATGCTGGCTGGGCCCATTCCAGTGAGGAGGAATCCTGGAGGGACGAAATTTTCTAGCCCTGGAGTAAATGCATTCAGTAGTCCATGGTGGCTACAAGTTGGATAGCTTACTCAACTGTAGGTCACACAGAACTACGCAAAAGATGTTAGGGGTTTATTTTTAACTGTTACAAGAGTTTCAGCCCATCTTCCCCATGAACACACATTCTCACTATTGCACATAAGACAACCAGGGGACAGAGAAAGTGTACAGCAATACATATTTGAAGGTATGTCTTTGAGAAATCAATGACAGTGATTCAAGGGGAGAGACTGCAAAATCAAAATACAAATGTATTCAGTAATTTTATATCTCTTTGTTTCCTGACCCTTACTGCCGGTTTTGTTCCTGGCCCCTCAGGAAGCCCTTGCAAGGCCTTTACTTGCTGTTGAATTTAGGCTCTACTCTTCATGGTGTTCTTTCCCTTTGTATTTTTTCTTTCCAA
>PVKS010030672.1:0-24172 GCA_004027875.1 Aplodontia rufa
TGAAAAATTTTCATTCCATCCAGTAAGCACACCTTGTGGATGGGGCATTGTGGCATGCATCAAGGCCCTCAGGTCTTTAACACAGTACACACATTCTAGAGCCCTAATTTACTCAACCAATGTAGACAATGCTTAAAAGATGGAAGAGAAGCAGGTTAAGTCAACCAATGACAGAAACCCTGTTGACCATCTCCTATTATAAAGTTAAGAGAGAATTTACACCATGTTTGATACCACAATGCTAATGACAGAAATAGTGTTTTCATATTGTACTTCAGTTTGTATTGTAGATCAACATAATGGGTTGGAGCACTGATTTTCAATCCTTAGCAAACATCAGAATCATCTTGGAAATGTGTTATGATTCAGATTATTGACCCTTGCTCCTGGGGTTTCTGATAAAGTATATGTGTGTGGAATAATGCCTGTAGCTTTCTATTTGAGCAAGTTCCCGGGAATTTTATTTATGTTGGTTCATGGAACATACTTTGAGAATTACTGTGTTAGAGCATGGCTATAATGAGCCTTAGGATTCAAGTTCAAATCTCATATCAGCCTGCTGATTTGACAGAGGAAAATTATGATTTGACCACCCTAATTAGACAGGACAGCTCAACCAATGCATGCCATTAGTTACAAGGAAGGCAAGATGACAAAACAGTCATGCTTCTTTGCAATCCCACATTGCTGCTTCATAAAGTTAATGTAAAATGTGTCTGAATTAGTAATAGTTTCACATGCAAAGAGCACATTTCTGGAATTTTTATAATTTTTTATTTGGAAGAGTTTCAAGCATACATAAATTTCAAGCCTGTTCAACAAATGGTGTTGGACAAATTGGACAGCCATATGTAGACAACTGAAATTGGATCCTTACCTTTCACCCTGCACAAAATTTAAATCAAAATGGTTCAAAGATCTAGATATTAAATCATCAACTTTACAATTGCTTGAAAAAGAAGTATGATCAATACTTCATGACATAATTATTAAGCCTTCCTTAATAAGACTCCCATATCACAAGCAGTAAAGTCAAGAACAAGTGAATGGGACACAATTAAACTAAAAAGCTTTTGCACAGCTAAATATTTAGTCAAGAGCGGCATCAAGAAAGATCCTACAGAATGGGAGAAAATCTATGCTTGCTACACCTGGGACAGAAGGCTAATATTCAGAATATACAAAGAACTGAAAAAACTAAACACCCAAATCACAAATAATCCAATCAATAAAGGGGCTACAAAACTAAAAAAAAAAAAAACTCAGTGGAGGAAGTCCAAAAAGCCCATAAGCATATGAGAAAATGCTGTACATTACTAGCAATAAGAGAAATGCAAATGAAAACTTCACTGAGATTCCACCTTACTCCAGTCAGAGTGGCAAAAATGAGGAATATGAACAATGACAGAGGCTGGAGGGGCTGTGGGAAAAGAGGAACACTGTCATATTGCTGGTGGGACTGAAAACTGGTTCAGTTACTCTGGAAAGCAGTGTAGAGACTCCTCAAAAATATAGGGCTGGAACCACCTTATGACCCAGCTATCCCACTCCTGGGTATTTTCCCAGAAGAGAATCAGCATATTATAGAGATACAGATTCATCAATGTTTATAGCAGCTAAATTTACCATAGCTAGATTATGGAACCAACCCAGACACCTCTCACTTGACAAGTGGATTGTTTCCACTCATCTGTGGAGGTGGGGACTAGACCCTGGACAGTGAGAAAGTTGGTCTATTAGCATGTGTTAAATCCAGATAAGAAATAATGTTTTACAACCTAATAACTTTTTTTAGAGATATTGTGGGAAGGGGAAGGGCGGGATAAGGGAGGGTAATTGGGGGGGCACTCCTGGGGGTAATTGCAATATCCAGATTATATACACATTTATATTACTTTGCTAAAAACTTGTATGGTTTTATGGTTGTTCAAAAATAAAAAATTAAAAAAAAACTTTGGTACATATATACAACGGAATACTATTTAGCTATTAGAGAAAATGATATTATGGAATTTGCAGCCAGATGGCTGGAGATGGAAAAAAATTATGCTAAGTGAAATATCCCAAACTCAGAGACTAAAGGGCTGAATGTTTTCTCTCATTTGTGGAAGGTAGAATACAACCGGATACAGTATGATAGATGGCTAAGCTAATAATAACCTCAACATGTTTGAATTTTTACATGAACAGGGGGAACCTGGCCTAGGATGCTGGCAGATGTGGGGAGGGGGACAGGGAGGGAGGAGGAAATAGGAAGGACATCAAGGAGACCAGAGGGAGGGAGTATGTGGGAATCAACCAAAGGGAAACCTCCAACTTCCACGAGAAGTCCATTTAACACAGGGGTTTAATTGGGGGAAACATGGAACCATGGGGAACCTAAGGGTGGAAACCATGGAATGGCATCAGTCTTGGCTTGTTATGTTAATATACATTTGTTCTTGATTGTTTGATAATGATCCCTTCCTAATTGTAAATCCATATTCTACAAATAAAAAAAAAAGACTGGAATTAATAGTGGGTAGACTTGATTTTCTAAGAGAAGGAAGTTGATCTTTAATCCATAGAAAAAAGAGTATTATTAAAGATTTATGTAGTTGAAAAATAAAAAAAATAAACAAGTTTTATTTGGAAAAATTTCAATCATACATAAAATGGAGATAACAGAATAATAAAAAATCATATAGCTATCACCTAGATAGAATAATTATTAATACTTTGTTAATATCCTTTATTTATTTAAGCTAGTGTATTTTAAAGTAACTCCTAGATATAATATTTCATCCCCAAATATTTCTGTATATGAACGGATTGTAAAATTTTAAATTATATTTTTATTTTCAAAATATTCCCATTTCCATTATTTTCTCCAAAACTATTAAATAATTAGGGAAAGTGACTTCACATTGCTTAAGACAAGGAAATTTAACAATCAAACACAACATTCAGAAAACTGGGTCAAGATACTAAAGGAAGTTAGTGACAGAACAGAAACCATCACTCACTAATTCACTCACTTATTCACTGACTGACTTACTCACCAAATATATGCCATTTTTTGTGTTTGATATTGTGCTAGGCACTAGGAATATGAAGGTAAAAACTCTTCTGCATCTTTATTCTATTCTTTTTCCATAAAACTAAATTGTTGTTCAGAATTCAGTCTAATCGAATACAGAAAGACCAGGATTAGTCAAAACGGCTTCCACATAGTACTTGTTCTTTGGGATGTAATAGGCATACACATTCCCACAAAGGGTTCTATGGTTAAATCACTTTGGAAATACTGGGAAACAAACAGATTTCTTTATTAAAGAACTTTTTTTGGATACAAACAAACTTATGTGCACTGGAAATCTCCAAGACATCCTATGGCAAATATGTAATATTTCTCTAATGTATAAAAAAGCATGGACATGGGGCTGAAGTGGTTGCTCAGTGGTTACAGTGCTTGCCTGGCATGTATGAGAATCTGGGTTCGAACCCCAGTATCACGTACACAATGAAGTGTTGAAACAACAAAAGCCATATGAAAAACTAAATAAAATGGATTCTTTCTTCCTCTTTCTCACTGTCCCTCTCCCTTAAAAAAAAAAGAAAAGTGGACATGTTGATTGCTGTTGCTGTTGCTCTGTATGTGTTTTGTTGTGGTTGTTTTTGGTTTTTGAGAAATATTGCCATAAAACAATCCAATACCTTTAGCTTTGTCTAGTGCTGGCTGAGGTAAAAGCTTTATAAATGTCCTTTATGAAGTTACTTATTCTTCCTGCATCTCATAGTCCTCATTTCTAAAGCAGTTCATAACATAACCCTTTAAATGTTCTATAAGGATAAACAGAAGACTAAACTGTCTCAAAAATCAAGATGTCTAGGTAAATGAGGATGGGCAATCATAAATGAAGATTAACTACAAAATGATTGCTTTAAGTCAAGAGTTTTGGTGTTTTATGTAAAGTTTATTGCTGTTGAAATTTTGTTTCCAGATAGACTATGCATTTTAAAGTGAGCCTGATAAATATCTTAGGATTTAATTTTAATAATAATAATCAGTATTTAGTACTTTAGTCTGCAATAACATTAAAAATAATTTATATTATAGTAACCAGGAAAGATTTTGATTATTTGGTTCTGATTTTTGTTAAAATGTAGTACTAATATTGAGTATTTAATTAAGTAGTAAAATGATGTTTTCTTACTTTTCAACCAAAAATTTCACTGAGTAATTTATGTTTTCTTCCATTTAGGGGGACTGGATATGCCAATATGATAAATGATAGTCCTCACTTGAGTGATTTATTTGATAAAGTCAGAAATCACTTTAAGTTTAGTATTTACTTTAGTTGATTAAATCAGAGGGTGAAGATTTCTAAGTCATTCTATTCTCTGAGTTAAAAAAAAAAATCAATAAATCCTAGTTAATCGGCAGACAACAGCCTAACCAGGTTATCTGTGTGAACCCTGGCCTGCTACCACAGCTAAGCAAGCTTAATCCACAAGTGAATAATATAGCACAAAACAGTTTTGTTAAATATTTCTTTGCCTGATTCTAAACCTATCATTTGTGTGAAAATGAAACAAATATCTAAGAGGAGAATTAACACATATATCCAAGCTTCTCTCCTAGGGCTATAATTGACTTGATACCTTCTCACAAAACGTATGCCTATAAATGTATAGTTCATCTATCAATAGATACTTGAGGGACAGAAATGTGCAATAATGTGGGTTTTAAAATCAATTCAACACAAATTAAAACAAGCTGTGGTTTACAACAAAGATTATAATCTGATCCTCAATAGCATAAACAAGCATCGCTTCATAATAAGTGTAACATCTTCATCTGCAAAATGGGACTAAGATAATTATAACTCCATGTTGAAATGGTAAATAAGAACAAATGCAAGATATTATAATGTTCCAAAAGTGGACAATAAAAAGTCTTTCTGATTTGTGTGTGACCTGCCTTCTTAAAAGCAACAGTCTGCTTACTTACGGAACACCCAAACAACTGGTCAATGCAGACCAGTAACAGGACTTTCAAGGGCAGACCATTTTTTCATTTTAATGTGGACCAGTGATGTACAAACTAAAAGTATCACTACAACAGAACTGAAAGCTAGTATTTTTGAATGCACATTAAAATAATTATGTGATAATTATTTAACCTATTTTGATGTCACTCTTATGGAAACACTTTCTATTTTTTATTTTTTTATTCATTCAACATAGTCTTATGTATTGGAGGGGACTCCTCAAAAAACTAGGGCTGGAAACACCTTATGACCCAGCTATCCCACTCCTGGGTATTTTCCCAAAAGAGTGGATGTCATTCTTTGAGAAACAATGAGTTAGCAAAAAATATTATTTACACATTTTTAAATGGTAGCTTAACTGAATACTTCATTTTTCACTGGTTTGTTTTGGCATCTTATAGACCACTGATTCTCAACCAGGGACCTTGCTCTCTAGGGGTAGATTTCAAAATCTCTAGAGTGGTGTTATATGGAGTGTAGCTTGGAAAATCACACTTACTATTATAATATAATTTTATATATGTAAAATGGAAAAGATAAAATATTTTCATAAAAAAGCTACAGAAAATAACACTCTCAATGGAGTTCAGGGACATAAGTTTTTATGTTTATCAAAAGGAGATATGTGTCTGAATAGGCTGAAAAATAATGTGGAAGGTTTAGCCGCAGCTTACAAAAGGCTCTAGGGAAGGGTTTCTGTTAGGCCTGGATCACTAATCTGTTAACACGTCATGTAAATAAATTGACATTAGCAACTGGCCCACAGCAATGCTTTGAAGATTCACTAACACAATAAAGAGAGTGGTGAGAGAAGAATTCACAACTACTAAACTCAAGCAAGGAAGGGAGGTGAGACATACTTGGGGGGTTTTGCGTGACAGATAATCTTGGGCTGCCCCTTTTAGCAAATAAGTCCCATTTGGAACATAATTATACTGAAAATATTTAGTTTTTCAGAAGTTAAAATTTAAATGGGAATCTTGTATTTTATCTGGAAACCCTTAGTGAAACCTTACCCTTAGCACAATGATGAGATAACACTTCCTGAAAGACTATAGAAAGTGTCACAACAGATAAGTAATATCAGAGGAAGCAATTCAACTTGATAATGCTTCCAGTGTTGCTCAATAGCTCTTTAATGAGAAAAGATTGTGCTACACATTAATTTCAGTTTTTACTGAAAAAATGAAAACTGACCTTTTTTAGAATAATTATTCATCTTAAAAGGTATATATATACTTTAATATATTTGTATTTTGTTTATTTTAAAAGTGCAGCCTTATGTTAGGACAAAGTCTACATAGCCATTCACAAAGTTTATAGCCATTCACCTGCTCAATGTAAGTCTCTTCAAATTAGAACTGAAGGAGCAAGATCAACAAATTCGAAGAAACATGGTACTACTGAGAAAAAGGCAATGGATGAATTAGGATTTAAGAGAACAGAGATTTTGAAATACAAATTAATAGATGAGCTGAAAAAAGTCTAGTAGAGTAGAGGAAAGAGAAGAGGGGAGGAAGGACAGGAAGAAAAAAGGGAAGTGAAAGAGGGGAAACAAAATATATTTTACACCTTCTAAGATACTAGTTACCACACAATCAATAAAAATGGGAAAAGAGAAAAATAAAGGAAAATCAGTAGGAAAAAAATGACCAGGGGGTGGGAGTGGGTGAGGGAGGGGTAGTGCTTAGGAGGGCTATTAGCCAGATTATATTGATATATTGTGTGCATGTATGAATGTGTAACAACAACTATATGTACAACTATAATGCACCAATAATAAATGTAGGAAAAAAGAGATCAGAATTCTTATTGCTCTGTCACACTAATCTGTTGAGTGATTGTGTAAACTCATTTCACTTTAGGCCTCAACTTCAAAACAAAAACACTAAAATTAAAATGTTAGATTAGTAACTTCCTCATCAATTGTTTATTGAGCACCTATTATAGACTAGATCCAGAGCAAAGATCTGTCCACTTTTGAGATAATCCTTTTCAAAAACTCATAGTTCATTATCCTGCTTTGAACATTCTATAATTTGGGTTTTTTTCCCCTGCATTTCAGTTTTAAGAGGAGTTCAAAAAAATGTTTTAGATTGCATTGGTCGCCAGTGGCCAGAAGACATGGAAATAAGTGCAGGTTAGTTTGAAGAATACTAGCATTACCCTGGTTTTAGAAGTGGGGATCACATCTAATATGTCTTAATTTTAAAATAATCAAGAGGAAACTCAAAGTTTTGCTTTAAACCAAAAGAACTTAGATAATTTAAATGCCATGATTTTTTTTTCTATGCTTAAGTCATAGCAGAATGAATCAAAGCAGTGAATGCACGGAAAACACTCAGATTAAGACCATTACTAGGAAATTGAATTTGTTTATTCTGATACACATTTGAGGATCCTGAAACAGGTTTACAGAATCCAAATGCAAAATTTAACATGAATTTTTTGGATCCAGAGCATTTGTTCAGCTTCTCATTACATTGCCAAACTGACTTGAAAATGATAATTGCTTCCATTTTTAAATGTATATTATCCATGTTGATATTTTTTTTAAATCACGACACCAAACTGTTGTTTTTTGGAAACCATTTTGAGGTCATATTTGGAGAAAAAACATCTCTCAAACTCACCATTACTCATGCAAACTTCCCCATATTCTTTGTTAAAGTTTGAATAATTTACAAATTAATTAAAAACATTCTGTATTTGATGGTACATTTCCTAACTTCTTCCTGAAGTGAATATTAACCTATTTAAAATCAAATTTGTATTTGAAGTTTGTACCCTGTACTTTACCTAATGAGACTCAAATGTAATATTAAAATGTAGATGGCTTTTCAAATACTGTTTTATAAAGAATTATTTGAGTTATACATTGCATGTAAAGCATTTTAAAGACCTTATTGACAAGCACATCCTTACAGACTGTGAGTGGACTGATCTTAGCTTGTCAGTTCAGCTTGGATAAAAACATACAATTAACAGATTGAACAAGTAATAAAGATGTTTTCTCATCAACTTTTCACAAATGAAAGGTATGCAGAGTTGTGTTCATGTCATAAATTGCTGACTTTGTTATGCTGAGGTTTGTACTATGTTGAAAATGCTTTATATCTGTATATGGAAAATTAAAATCCTGTCAATCATAGCCAAATGTATTTTGCACATAAGGTGATGTGCACTACTTTACTACGGACATAAAGTCAATGAATACCCCACAAATCCAGGGCAACGCAGGTGGGCATTTTGGCATTAGTGCTATGGCAGCTCAAAACCAAACAAAAAGCAAAAAAATCACTACTTAATGACAATTTCACACTATGACAGATTTTATTTTCATGCAATAATTGACCTTTTAAAAATAAGCCAATCACAGGACTGGGGAAGTAGCATAGTGGCAGAGTATGTGTTTAGTATGCACAGCTCTGTGTTTATGTTCAATGTCCAGCACAAATAAACAAAGAACAATGTTTACATTTACAGATTTAAGTTACTTTGAAAAGAGGGCACAACAAATAAACATGGAGGGGCTGGAGTGGTGGCTCAGTGGTTGGAATGCTTGCCTGGCATGCGCAAAGACCCAGGTTCAAATCCCAGCACCACATACACAACTAAGTGTCAGAGAAATGAAGGCCAGATGAAAAAATAAATAAAATTGATTCTCTCTTTCTTCCTCTATATTAAAAAAGTAAAATAAACATAAGCATGTGATGCTATATAAAATCAGTTACATCCTTTAGTTTGATCATAAACCATCATGAAGATTCAGACTAAAAATTCTTCCTGATTACTTTTCCTCAAGCAACAGATATTAAACACCACTAATTTATTGGACAGAAATATTTTATCTGCTGTGCATATTAGTATTCAGACTCACAATTACAGTGTGACTTAAGGTAAAATGGTGTAACAAAATGATCACCTTGGATATTTGGAAAGTGTGGCTTCCAGGTCCTGTCTCTATGATTGTAAAACTGTCCTCCAGGTGGTTTGGGTAAACTACTTGCTCTCCTTGAACACTTATCCTTCTTCTTCACAAAATGGAGAAATTATTACTACCAGTGGAAACCCTGCCCCATATGAGATTTGAATGAAATAATATGTATGCATCCATCTTTTATCTTATTTAGGTAATTAAACTGTCAATTATAATATAACAAAATAATGATAGTAATAAATCCACATCATAATTTTCCCTCACAGGTGTTTCTTAGTATGGATTTGAAAGCATAGGTTGAATTTGGAGGTTGAGAACAATAAAATGGTCTTTGGGATGCAGTCTGCCTCATATTGGGGTTAATTTTACATATTTGAATGCACCTTTGGAAGATGTCCCCATGTTTGGCTCCTTCCCATTATTCAGCAAAAAGTTACCTCCTCAGAAAGGCCTTCTGTTTTCCACGCTAACTAGAGTACTTCCCCCGCATTTCAGTCTCCTCATTTATTCTATAACATGGTATGTGTCCTTACCTGAAATCATTTAAAAATGATAATTAATGTCTATCACTTGCCTATAAGAGTGTGAGCTCTAAAAAGATGAAAGATAACAAGTGTTGACAACAATAAAAATGAGGGCTGGAGCAGTGGCTCAGTGGTTATGGCGCTTGCGTGGCAAGCATGAGGACCCAAGTTCAAACCCCAAGACCACAAACACAACAAAGTGTCTGAGGAATGAAAATCACATGAAAAACTAAATAAAGATTGCTTCTCCCTTTAAAAAAACAATAAAAATGAATCCTGGTATGCTATTAGTGGGAGTGTAAATTAGTACATCTATTACAGAAAACAGTTTGAAGGTTCTTCAAAAAATTAAAAATAGAACTACAACTGCTAGGATATATATCCAGAGGAAATGAAATCCATATGTAGAAGAGACATCTGAATTCCTATGATTATTGCAACTCTATTCACAATAGCTAAGATACGGAAACATCTAGTGATGGATGGATAAAGAAAATGTACTATGTATACACAATGGAATACTGTTCAGCCATAAAAAATGAAATTCTATCATTTGCAGCAACATATATAGAACTGGATATCATTATGTTAAGTAAAATGAAACAGGCACACAATGACAAGTAAAATGCTTCAAAATTCAAGTTAATTCTCCAGGTGAGTAATTAGGGTAAAACTTAATTCTTCAGATGAATTCTTAAAGAATTGATTATTTCTCTGAAGGCCATTGGGGTGCATTTAGATGACCATTTCACTTTGGGCTCTGAATGATGCAATTTATAAATCCCAATGAATCAAATTAACTAAATAACTGCCAAAATATAATCCCATTCGAGGAGTGAAATATCTGGTTTTATTGTCTATGTTAGTTAAATGAAGTCCATTAGTTAAACTTCACTTCCATTTGTGCTAATTTATTTTAAATTAGTCTGTGTTATAAGCTGTTAGCCTAAAATGGCTAGAGTTCTAAAACTCTATTCCATTTTCCTTACATTATTCAAAATTTTATATTTAACTCTTTTTCCTTCTCTACCACTGATTTAAGACTCTACAACTTACTCCATAAGGATATAAACATCTCCCTAAAGCTTTATAATTGTAAATAAATTGCCAACATTTTCTATACGACTCAATGTTAATAAAATAAAATGTAACTTTTACTTGAACTGGTTGATGTAAGGTAAATTTCAGGGAAATTAAGGTTTTAGCCTTAGAAGAGAAAATTTGTTTGTGGTCTTGTAAAATTTGTTGAGATTTTTGTGAGGTGATGTTTTGAAATTCCATTCCAGGGATTAAACACATGAATTAAAGACAAATAATTCCTTTGCTTCTACTTCTTATCAGGTCATAGATGCAATTCCTAGATCATTTCTACATTTCTTCCATAAAGACTTTTACATTTTCATTTCAGTCCCATTCTTTGAACATCTGGCTGCAGCTCTACCTGCAGTTTTCTGTGAATGTGAACAATTATGGTAGAAGTTATTGTTCTATTCTGGTGCATTAGCACCTGTTACTATTATAAGGCCCATAAGTAAATAGCTCAGAAATAATAGCAACAGATTTAGAAATAAAATAGTCATACTGTTTTTACCCTAGTAGGTTTCTTTATGAAAATCATTTAATCAATCCTGTATGTCATGGATTGGCAAATATTTTTTCCATAAAGAACCTGACAGTAAATGTTTTAGGCCTTTGTGATACAAACACTATGTATTAGCAAATGAACGTGGTTGTGTCACAATGAAGCTGTTTTTATGGGCGCTGAAATTGGAATTTCATATAATTTTCACATCACGAAATAATTTATTTCTTCTGATTTTTAAAAATAATTTAAAAAGGTAAAACCCATTCTTTGCTCAGGAACCATAGAAAAATACGCAGCAGGCATTTAGCTGAGGGACACAGTTTGCCAACACCTGCTCTAAATTGTCCCATGACACTTAGACATGTCAGAAATTATTATCTGTTTTCCCACTCTGATGATGAAAAATATGACACTAAGTCGTCCAAAAAGTGTACCAAGTTTTAAAAAAATTTATAGCTATCCACTAACCAAGCAAATGCTTCTTGCATGCTTATTTAACTAGACATGAATATTGTTAGTATAACATCAAGGGTCCTCTTGAACATTAAAGCATTAAAATGTGCTTCACCCCAACAGGTCAAATAATGAGCTCCTCCACGTGAAAGATGGCCTTGCCTTAAAGCTTAGTGACTCCACACTCAGTGGCTGAAAAATACGTATAGATATTTCAAGAAAACTAAAATTGTAGGAATAATACAACCTGAACTTAAAGATTTCAGTCTTGTATATTCAGTTCAACTAGTGTCCCTTTATAAAGGGGGAAGAAACAAAACAAGAAAGGGTGTGCTCAGGGTTCAGTAGAATTAGGCTGGAAGCAACAAGAAACCTTCCAGGATAAATGTATAAAATATGTGATCTAGTTTTAGGTTCATTCCTCAGAGATTAGGGTGGCATTATCATGTGAGAGTCAAGTAGCAAAAGTATTACTATAAATAGAATTTGATTCTTGCTTTTAGTAATTTTACAGATCAGTGCTCTAAAAGTTCCAGCCTCGTTCATGATATATAATGAATTATTTTAAAACATTTCTATAACTAAAAGATTTATTTTGAAAAAATTTTCTTTACCATTTCAAGCATCAAGGAGCCTAATTAATTTAGAGCATGTTAGCTCATAGTAAAACAGACCATCCATGCCTCTCAGGTATGAGGTCCTGTATAACCAATTTTATATTTGGGAAACTTTGGGCTACCTTAATTGTGCATATATTCTCTGTGTTTCCCAAAGAAATTCAGCTTTGTTTTATTGCCCTTTTTCATTTATATTTTCTTGTGTATAGTAATCATATTTGCAAATGTACATTTTTTACAAATTACATATTCTTCAAATTGGGTTAAGAAAATGGAGGATGCAGGTGGTCCACTAAGCTTTGGACAGAAAAGTTTTGAAAGCCACAAGTATGAAGCTGTAGAATGCAACATCTGGCTACTTTTTTGGCACAGAAATTTGCTGACTTTAAATTTGAAGAATTGGTGAAGATTTTATGGCTTTGAATCAACTAGGCAGGTAAGATTCTGGAGACAACAAGGGAAACTAGTGCTTTAGGAAAGTAATGTTGGATGATGATAGATGATGACATGCATAAAATTTTAATGAGTTGCTTGTGCTTCATGACTAAGGACTGAAGAATCTAAAAAAAATTCTGTGGATAGGTCAGTAGAATGTTCCTGGATGAATCAGTATAAAGTGTATAGCAATTATTTGCAGTTATGTATGTTGGTAGAGAAGATATAGTCTTCAATGCCTCCCTTAAACCAAGATCTAGAATCTTACTACCCATTAAAATATGCTTCACATAAAGCATTTTGTTAGCTTTATTATTCCCACCTAGTTACTACCAATATGCTTACCAAGTGCAAAGAGGATCGTTACAATTTTAGCTGTTTTTACTGTGTAGTGATTAGCTTCCACTAAATCTTCTGATAAGCCTTGAAAATGCAGAGTGGTCTGCCAATTTCCAATCAATTCTGTATGGCCTTATGATTCACTGTTCCTTCAGTGAGCTAGTTATCAACAGGCAGTGTGACCTTCAGTTTTACACTTGAATGTTGAAATTTTTAAAAAATAGTTTTATCTGAATTATTTGACAGAAACCAAAAACATTAATTGTATTTGAGAACAATCACTTTTGGAGGCTCCAAAAAACACAGGGCAATATTACTTTTAATAAATATTGTTCTGCATGACCTCTAAAGCAAAGAGCAATTTGCAATGCTGTATGAAGAGAGGTGTTTAGTCAAAACAAAATATTAAAAGGAACCATATAAATACACATACTTTTGGGTTTTTTTCAGGGAGAAAGAGAGTGATAAGTGAGGGTGTTACTCAAGTTATTCATCTTTACAGAGGAGTTAATGTTTTAAAACGATGGAACATAGTGAAATTCAAAATGACTCATCCTTCCACTCTAAATACCCAGAAATGGTAAAAAGAGAAAAACAGCAAAACATAATTGGGTTCAAAGACAAGATTAACATCTTCTTGGACCAGGAACAGAAGGGAATTGCAAAGCAGTCTTAATCAGATTATGTGCTAGGCTCAGAATCTAGAAGCACACAGTGTTACCCAAGACTTCAGCTTCAGAGGGATGTCCATGATATAAGTGCTCAGAGGCAGGTCAGGTGAAAAACAAAAAGCTCTGATGTTGAGCCTCCTAAACAGGGTTATAGATATATAAGAAACTGCTATTCCAGGGAAAAGAGGGAGAAATAATTCCAGGCTCACACTCCAGGTCCCAATCACTCGGGCAGGATTGGTGAGAGCCCTACAATACAAGAAATCAACACTAAAATGATAGTCTCAGAGCTCTGCATGTATTTAACATGATTTAATAATGAACTCACAAATGAAATGTTTAAAATGTATAATTAGAACAGCAAAAGTAGTACAGGTCAACATTTACAGGAATTTGGGGACATGTACCACATTAAATCCCTGTATTAACTTATAAGAAGGATGGAAAATAAGTGAACTAAATATTGATTTCAAAAATTTAGAAAAATAACCTCAGACTAAACTAAAACAAATGAACAGGAAAAATAAAAATAAGCATAACAACTAGTACAATAGAAAAGAAAAGAAAGCATGGGAAGTCACAATAAATCCAAAACCTGGTTCATTAAAAAAGTAGAACATAAACAATGCCCTGGTAAAACCTATAAATAAATGGGGAGACAAGGCAAAAAGACCTAAGATTGAAAAAAATAAACAAAATGTATAAAAACAATAAAATAACACAATAAATGACAATGACAATGCAAATATATCTGAAAAATTACACAAACATTGTTAGAAAAATATAAATTATCTGGGTATCATGGAACACACCTATAATTCCAGCTACTCAGAAGGCTGAGACAGGAGGATCACAAGTGCTAGGGCAGCCTCAGCAACTTAGTGAGACCCTGTCTCAAAATGAATAAAAAAAGGACTGGGGTTGTAGGTCAGTGGTAAAACACCCATGGATGGATTCAATCCCCAGTACTGAAAAAAAAAATGAAAATATAAATTACAAATATTCTAGTGAAGAAATTAAAAATAAATAATAATGTAATGATCCAGCTATTCCTCTACTGAGTACTTTTCCAGGGGACTTAGAATCAGCATATTACAGTGACACAGCAAAATCTATATTCATAGCAGCTCAATTTACAATAGCTAAATTATGGAAACAACCCAGATGCCCTTTACTAGATGAATGGACCCAAAAACTGTGGTACAGACATACCATGGAGTTTTACTCAGCAATTAGTAACAATGATATTGCAGCCTTTGAAGGTAAATGGATGGCTACGGAAGAAATCATGCTGAGTGAAATAATCATAACCCAGAAAACCAAGGATCAAATGTCTTCACTCATCTGTGGAGGCTGGAGTGGTCAACTCTCATGTATTAAACCCTGAAAAGGTATAGTGACATACAACCTAAGGTACTTGTAGAGATGTACTGGGAAGGAGGAGGGAGGGAGGGATTAGGGAGAGTAATTAGGGGGGACTTTAGGGGATAAATCTAATGTTCAGAATAGAAATATATTTTATCATTGGAAAAATGAAAAATAAAAAATAATCATAAAATGAATGGAAAATGCAATTTAAAATCTCCCACCTTAAGATATAATAGGCTCAGACTATTTTTTATGCTAAACTTATCAGTCTTTAAAGGAATAAACCTTTGTCTATGTAAAGTATTTTAGAGACTATAATACAAGGGAAAACTATCTTTTCATTTAGTGAAGCTTATATAAACATGATACAAAACCTAATAAGGACGATTGAAGAAAGGAAGATTACAGAGTAATTTCATGCAAAAAACCTTAAAGGAAATAGTGAACAAATATAGAAATGCATGAAATATACAAATATTATGGCCATTGAGGAGTTTATCCAAGAAATGAAATGCTGATTCAATATTAGAAAAATAATCAACATAATTAACCTAATTAACAAAATAATAAAAATATGTTATTTGAATAGATTCAGAAATGGCCTTTAACAAAAGTCAGCATTCACTTGTAATGTAAAACATTTTAATAGAAAATTAAGAAAAACAGCAGTAGTTCTTTGACCTCTTAAAGGGTAGCTATTAAAAACTTACAGTAAACATAATAATCAATGGTATAATATTAGACATGTTCCCATTAAAGTCAAGACAAAGACACTGTCATCACCTCTGTTTAAAAATTTAATAGAGGTTTTATACAATGCAATAAAACATGGAAAATAAATCAGGTATAAAAATGGAAAAGATTAGACAAAACTGTCGTTACTTAGAAATGATATAACAGCCTACTTAGAAAAATCCTAGAGTACAAACTATTGGAACTAAAAAGAAAGTTTAGCAAGGTTGCTGGAAACAAAATCAATGTACCAAAATCAATAACAAAGCCCTATACAAGTAATAACCAATTAGATCATTTACTAGGGGTAAAACACAAGATTACATTTATAGTATTAACAAGCTGAAAAGAATCTAAAAATAAATCTAACAAAAGCTGTGCAAAACCTTTATGGAGTGAGCAAAAATTATTGAAAGATATAAAAGATTTGAGTGAAAGGAGAGGTAAAATATGTTCATGAATTGGAAGACTCAATATCATGTAGGTATGAATTGTACTCAAATTAAATTATAAATCTGATGCAATGCCAAAATTGTAGGGGATGAACTGAAAATACACATAGCAAACTTTGAGAAGACAACTCTAAGGAGCATATCTGACAAAGATTATTTTTTAAAAATCTGCAACCCAGCAAAAAAGCAGAAAAATAAACAAATGATATGAACAGGCAATTCTCAGAAAAGGAATCCTGAATGCACCGCAGACTTATGAAGAAACACTTTACTTCACAAACATAAATGAAATCAGTGAAGATCTATACCATAAAGCAGACTGGTGAAAAAACTAGCCACATTAAATATTTATGAGGATATAGAGAATTAGGAATTTTATGTTCTGCTAGTAGTATTCTAATCTTGTGCATTATGGAGAGCAATTTGAAAATGCTTTAGTAAGGTTGGGGATATTCCAGAAATTCTACTTACAGATGTATTCTCTAAAAATGTCATAGGAATGTTTACTGTGGCACTGTTCGCAAACTAAATATTGGAAACAAGCTAAATGTTGCCCAATAAGGGAATATTAGTATTTTCAACCAACAGACTACTTTTATAAATTAACAATGAAAAAGAATAACAGGTATTAGCACAGCTAAACCACGGAAGCAATGATAACAGACAAAATAAAGTAGAAAGATATGTATTTAATGAAAACATATATGGGTGCTGTGAAGAATATACCTAGGAATGATAAATATTAAATTCAGGATTCTGGTCATACCAGGGTGAAAGGATGGGAAATGTAATGGAAATAACATAAAAAGCTTTCCATTTTGTCTGTAAGGTTTTATTCCTGAAAGTAAATCTTAAAAATATATGGTAGCATGTTAAATTTGATAGAACTGGGTAAAACAATTGATGAGTGTGTGAGGATTTGCTATATAAAATCTCTACACACTTGACATATTTCTTCATTAAAGTAAATACTATTTCACCCACGGTTCCTGAAAATTTCCCTCAAGTTTTGGGACCATTTTTACAAAAGTGCACAATGAGTAATCATAATACTTGACTTCAGATTGGACTTTAGGCTGCCTAACATTGACCTTTACAGGTAGTTTCTCCCACCCGTATGAAGAGCTCCCTGGCTCAAGTCCCTTGAAGCCTTACTTTTATCCTCATCTAAGTTCTATTTGAGTTTCCTTAAATTTATTCATTAGCCAGTTGTTAAGAAGAGTTCTAATTTATCCTTAAGCTAAATCTCAACAGCAGGTACTAATAATCCTTTCTTGGAACCAGCTTATATTATGTCAACTCCTTCCAATAACCTGAAGAATACACCCTATCTCTTTTCATGTATTGCTGCATTTAAAAGTTAATACACCCTAGCAGGATTATAGGCATGATTTTGGTCATTTTACAGAGGAGAAACCAAGACTCAGAGTGATGAGGAAACACAACAAAGTTCATGTTTGTCAAAACAGTTGTTAGTCTGATTACAAAGTTCATGTTCTTTCTCCTGTGCTTAATAAACTTAGCAAACTTCAAACATGTATGGTATTACTGTGTTCTTGTTATTTCTTCAAACTCATGCAGCTAGTACAGTAAAGCAGAGTCCTCCCCACAGGGGATCAGGCCCAAGTTCACCATAAGCCTCTTTAGAAAGCCAAGAGGAAACTGATGGTTCTGCATATAACTATAGTCCACCCATGGCCTAGGAAAAAAATCCTTCCAGTTGACATATATTGGTCCAAGCCAGTTTATCAGGGTGGGGCACTGATCAGAATTTAAGACCAAAGCTACCAAGCAAGGTGGTAGATTTTGGCCACGGTTGTATATTTGTGGAACAGGATTAAAAATCATTATCCTCATCCATTTCTCAGCACAAGGCACAAGGTAAAGAAAGAGATTTGTATTCTTTATGCAGATTAGATCTGTGTCATTTGTACTTTCTGTGATTGGGGTTGATAAGTGACTGTCTACTGCGTATCTGTGACTTTTTAACTAAGGTGGGTTTCAAGGCATTTTAAATAACTTCATGTGGCATATTAGTTGGTTAATGAAATTAAAGTTTTGAGAGTTCACACATGGTATTAGGCTTTTTTTTCCTTCTTCAAAGAACAGAATCACAATTTGCTAAACATTATCAAACATAAATCCCAAGAGAAGTGAAGAAGTTTGGCATTTAGGAACCCATAAAACTCAAATGGACTCTCACAGGAAAAATACATTTTTAATTCTTTTTTTTTAAAGAAAGAAAGAGGGACAGTGAGAGAGAGAGAGAGAGAGAGAGAGACGCAATGTTTATTTAGTTTTTCATGTGACTTTGTTCCTCCTACACTTTGTTGTGTACGTGGTGCTGGGGTTCGAACCTGCGTAGTTAAGCATGCCAGGCAAGCACTGTAACCACTGAGCCATCGCTCCAGCCCCATTTTTAATTCTTTACCACATTATTTTCTTTGATTCATAAATCCATTTACTCTCACTGATCTTTAGTTGGTCTACTAGAAAATTTCAGTTAAAAAAGATGTCAAAGACAATTTAATTGCCAAGCTAAAAAGTCACTACTCTATCTTTTTTGTAGTTTTGAACCACAAGAGACTTTCTACATCATTTAGGATTTTATATTCTATACTTTGGTAACCTCTACTCCATGAAAAAAAATGTTTAAGTTTATCCCTTCCTTTCCCCAAAATAATCTTTCATGGTATTTGTGACACATGCCATGAGTTAATTTAGCTCTACCTAATAGTTTAATAGTTGTTTTGCTTAATACTATATGTTAACATATACTGTTCAAAGAGTAAAATCTTAGTGGTGTGAAAAAATTGCAAATTATTGTAAAGGAAATGTCCAAACTTCAAAATAGTACAATCAAGGTACTTATTGCATCATTTTAATCCACAAATAATGATTCTTGCTAAGAGCAATAAGTTACAAGTGGTAGTCCCTGAGGACACTTAATATGAGTACGTATGAAACAATTGAAACTAGGTTGTATATAAAAGGGTGCTTGGGTAAAATGTTTTGGGTATGTAGTCATATAAAAGTTAGCTAAGCTCAATAATAAACTCAAAATAGATGAATCTTTACATAAGCAAGGTGAACCATAACTATGAAGCTGGGGGGATAAGGGAGGGGAGCAGAGAGGAGAGTGAAGGATTAGGGGGGTTATCAAAGCAGCTGGGAACCCTTGACTCTCATGAGAAGCTCAATTACACATAGGTGGACAAAGAGAATCAGAAAACTCAAAAATTAATATACATGTATATGCTTAGTTCTATCTAAAACATGGGGTTAAAGCAGGGGAAACGAGCAGGGAGTACTCGAAACAGGGAGATCCTGGACTAGGATCGGCCTTAACTTCCTTTGTCAATGTCCACACATGCATGAATATGTAACAATGATTCCCTCCAATATGTAAGACTATGTCGAACAAACAGAAAAAATTTAGGTAACTAGGGATTGGAGGAGTTACCGCACTTGCCTGGCATCCGGGTTTTAACCCTAGCACCACGTACCCAAGGAAATGTCAGAGCAACTAAAGTCACATGAAAAACTAAATAAAGTTGATTCTCTCTTTCTGTCTCTCTCTCTCTCTCACTGTCACTCTTAAAAAAAAGAAAAACTAAATAAAAATTGATTATTGATTCTCTCTCTTACAGTACCTCTCTCTCTCTAAAAAAAGAAAAAAAACCAGGTGTTCATGTAAGAGAATGGACCTTACATATGCATGTAACCTTATATGTCAAGGGCGAATGAATGAAGTTACATAACCCAAGAAAATGCCTAAAAATAGAGAAATAAAGAACTAATAAATGATTACAAAAGCAACTAAAAATGTTTAACTAATTAACCTGGAATTCTTGGTTTAGTGTCTTAATTTGAGTCTTATTAATCAATATAAATTAATGAGTTATGGGGCTGGAGTGGTGGCTCAGCGGTTAAGGTGCTTACCTGGCATGTGCAAATATGCGGGTTCAAACCGCAGCACCATGTACACAGCGAAGTCTCGGAGCAACAAAGGCCACACGAAAAACTAAATACAATTGATTCTGTCTCTCTTTCTCTCTCTCATAGTCCCTCTCTCAAAAAAAAGTAATGAGTTATATAGCTATATTATTTTACCATTTTAACTATATGGTCCATTTTCTGGTCATCTTATATAACCCTCTCAACTGAAATTTAAAATATTAACAATTCAATAAAATAATCTGCAAAGAAAACATGTATTAATCCAATCCAATAAATCATCAGGTCAGTCTTTTCAGAAATTAGAAGGTGGTTTCCGTAATTGTTATTCATTCATAGTTCCGCACTTACATATTTAGCATTAAAAGTTTCCTCTTATTCCACTAATAGAAGAAGAGCCAATTAATCACTTAGTTGATTCTATTTTCTTCTGCGAGTACTTTAATTTTAAGGTTTTTAAACTGTAAACTAAGGGTTAGAAGACAAAACTAAGCAAATTTTAAAACAATGTACAAGTAATAGAATATGTTCCATTGGTATTAGAAGGCTAAAGAAAAGTGAAGTAAATTTTTAATGCATTTAAGTATCAAAAATATTCCTCTACTAAAAAGGGATGAAAAACAATAAAGGAAAGAATTGTGGAAGAAGAGAGATAAAGAGCCTAATTATTTTCCAACTAGATTATAGAAATAGATTCCTAACTAGTTTCTAGTATCCATTCTAAATCCAAGATAAAACTTCTGTGTTATAATCTTGCACAAAAGCTTTTGGAAATAAACTGTTGATTATTGAATCAAGTCCAGCTGTCAATAGTCTTCCCCACCACTCCCTATGCAAACACCTTTGGCTCATCCCCAGTCATTCAACCAGTAAGTATAGTTCCCTGAAAACACTGTTTTTACTAATTTTGCTTCCCCTGCTTACAGTGGCTGCCACTCTCCCATTCACTTCTGAAAATCTGCCTATTGCTAGGCTTGGTGGTGCACATCTGTAATCCCAATGGCTCAGGCTGAACCAGGAGGATCCTGTATTCAAAGCCAGCCTCAGCAACTTAGGGATGCCCTAAGCAACTTATTGAAACCTTGTCTCAAAATAAAAACTAAAAAGGGTTGGGAATGTGGCTCAGTGTTTAAGCATCCCTAGGTTCAATCCCTGGCACGCACGTGCACACACACACACACACACACACACAATCTGCCTATCCATTAAGACAGCCCACGACAGTAACTTATATGGCTTAGCATGACACAGTCTCATTTCTGAGAGCCATAATTAAATAGTATTCTGTCCCAAAGATTCTTTCATGTGATTTTATACTCTGGTAAATTATTCTACAATTCCTGTTTTATGTATTCATTCTTTTAGAAAACATCGATGGCTCTCCTTTCACATATAAGGCAACATTTATGATGCTAGAAAAATAATGCCTCTCAGTTAGGGGAACAGTTCTCCCAAATTTAGAAAGGTGTGGGCTATTTTTGTTGGTTACAGTGACTGAGAGATACTGCTAATATTTAGTGAAAAGGAGGTAGGGATCAGAATTATGTAGTGGTGTGGGACAGTCTCATAATGTGAAAAATGTTTCCTCTCAAAATATGTTTAAAACCCCTCGATGAATCAAACATAGCTCATGGTCCAAAAGAGCTTATAGATTCAAAAGGAAGATGGCATGCATGTTATGCATGAAAATGTTTTATTTCAACATAAAACTATTTTGTCTGAGGACGGAGTCTGTTATTTTCCACTCATCCCTCATGTCTAGACACATGGTAGGTACTAGATAAAGGCATACTAACTTGAACCATAAGAATAAAACCCTAAAACTCAATGAATAATGTCATTTGGGGTGGGGGGAATGGTTCTCAGAAAATCATGTCATCTTCACCACATTTAGAAATTAATGAAGAAGACAAATCTGTGACAATAGACTCTGCAAAGCCACCCAAGGGGCAGCTGTGAAATCCTGGGAGTGAAAAAAGCAACTCTGACAATAAGTAGCAGAAAGAAAGGGAACAAAAAAAGGGCTGGTAAAACATTAGAAGCCACAATCCCTTTTCTTGAACCATAGGTTTGCTATGGAACATTTTACCTTATAAAGATTGGTGCTGAATAGCTGTAGATTTGCTTTCTTTTTTCATATCCTCTTCCTGACTATAACAATCACAAACTGCATACATTGTGGAAGAAAAATTTACTCAGCTCATCTACACAATATTCTTCCTTTGTTTATAACCAGATTTTATTCATCTGTACCTCTCGTTGAGCTGCAATGGTTACATAAAATGACAAATAGTTTTCATTATACATGTCAACAGCGAAAAAACACAAACGTGCACATCCAAGAACATTACTTTGAATGTATATTATTCCTTTCTGAAGGGAACATAACCTTTTTGCATTTGTCCTTACAACAGCACCGTGAGACAGACATCAGCATTCCATTTCATATCTGCAGAAACCATGGCCCCCAGAGACAAAGTAACTTGCTGGAAGTCACATAGTGTATCAAGGCCTGGACCAGAAGCCAGAGCTCTGGACTCCCTAGACAATATATTACTCAGGAGACTTCCCTGATTGTTTCACAGACAGAAAAAGCAACAAATCTACATACCATGCAAGATGCTAGTCTTCTTCAATCTGTTTGGTTTTGCAGGATTTTCTGTTACACTCCTCTTAGTTAACTACACACCAGAGGAAGTGAGAGAACAAAAATTGTCATTTTCAAAAGTTGATATCAATCTGCACTGCTCAACGAATTCTTGCTCAGTAAGTTGAGTTTGCTATAAAGAAACAAGTTTAAGACTGTCACATGCCTTCAATTCCCAGGGGAAATAATGAAAATTTTCATCAAAGATCACTGGTAGGATTATTGCAGACTCACAAACAAATGCAAGTCCAACAGGGCTGCAGAATCTTCTTTACCAAACAATAAAGATCTTGTGGGATGCAATAGAATGAGTTTGAATAAAAAGCATAAAAGCAGATTGACTTAACGAAGATTAAATTTTCACTCACATTGTACTATTGATATTTGTGGTAAATCCTTAAAAATTACATATATAAAGGTTTCCTTCAGAGATATCTAGCTGAATTAACAGAAATTCTAAGTTAATCAGATTGTGGAAAAAAGGGAAATGTAGTTACCTTGGAAAATTGGATATTAAAAGTCTAGGACATCTTTTGAGTAAAACTCTATGCCTCTCAAGCTATCCTTAGGAACCAACCAATTCTAACCTTTATGATTTATCACTTCAAATGGATGATAAACTCTTTAAAGGGCAGAGAATTCTTCATAGGCCTATCACTAGGAGAATTGAGAAACTGGATGTAAAGTGATTAACCATTTCCTGACATATGATAAGTGATCAACTAATGATTGTTTACATATTAATATTTTTGTTCACTACAGTGCAAGCACAGTGTTCTATATAACAGATGGTTAATGTTGACACATATTATTTGGCACCATTTTTAAGATCAAGAGAAGACTTTCTAAATACTTAAAAGTAAAATAAATAATGAATTTACTAGAAATGCATATATTTGCATGTACCTGCATTCAACAGTATCAGAAGGTAAACTTGGGATAGCATCATAGCCAGTGCTGGTCTTCAATAGCTGTGACTCAAAATCAGTTTTCCAGATTTCTTTGTAGAGTTGACACGAGCACAAAGAGTACATTAAGACTCAAATATTTTTGATACTGTATGATAACAACCAGTGGGAAGCAACTTCCAAGCTCATTATGTTTGTAAATATAGCAGATTATTGAACTTTATGCATTTAACATTTGAAATTTCATCTATACATGAATAGTCCATGACCTGTAGTAACTTGAAATGTTGCTAACACTGAATTTGGATCTTTGGTGTGGAAATGGAAAGGCTGGTATGCTAGAGGTGAGATAGCTAGTCAGTGAGCTGGCCAACTCCCAACTATTTGGTGAAGTTTTGGCTTCACCAAAACTCCATACATTCTTATACTTGTATGTATGTAGCAACTCTGGTAAGTGATAACAGTTAGCTTTATTTTTATGTGAAAAATGTCCCTGAAAAGAAAAGCAACT
>PVKS010030673.1:0-24160 GCA_004027875.1 Aplodontia rufa
TTTTTTTTAAGTGTTGAACTAGATTTTTATACCTTAAATAAATCCCACTTGGTTCTAGTATTTACTTGTTAAAATACATCATTGGATTTGATTTGCTAAAATTTCATTGAGGGTTTTTTTCAATGTTGACGAGTTTTCTATAGTTTTCCTTTCATTTAGTGTATTTATCTGGTTTCAGTATTAGGGTGTTTCTGGTCTCCTAGAATAAGTTATGAAATATTTCCTCTGAATCCATTATCTCAAGGAGATTGCAGAGGGTTGGTATAATGTGTTTCTTGTGTATTTTATAGAATTTATCAGTGAAACATCAGAAGTTGGTGCTTAGTGTTGTGAAGGATAAATATCAACTCAATATGTTACTCCTGTGTAAGTTTTCATAGTTTACATATTTCCTCATATTCATCCATTATATCTGTTATCAGATTCGTGACAACGGTTATTCATCATTTTCCTTTCTGATACTTTTAATGCCCATAGGATCCCCAGTGATGATTCTCTTTCATCTAAGAACTTAGTAAGCTGTGTTCTCTATTTTTGTGGTTAATCTGGTTGATTGACGGTGCCACCCAGTCCGCTATGCCCTACTCCATCTAGTAATCACTGAAGGAAGAGTATCAGACTCTGAAAGTACACTAACTGTCTTGTCTATTTCTTCTTCAACCATATCAGTTTTCATGTGAGTGTGTGCACAAGTATGAGTTTCATGTCTTCTTAAAGAACTACCCTTTCATTATTCAATGCCCTCTCTATCTCTAATAACTTTCCTGTTGCTTGAAATCTTTCTCAGAAATTAGTACAGCTCCTCCTCCTTTATTTTAGTGTTCAATGGTGAATTCCTCCACTTCTTTATTTTGAATCTGTGTTTTGACGATGACGTGGGCTTCCTGTAGACAGCGTGTAAGTAGGCTTCGCTTTATTGCGGTGCTGTGGATTGAAGAGTTTTTACTTTTTTAAATCTGCTCTCGCCATCTCTGTGTTTTCATTGTTGTGTGCAGAAGTCATTTTCAGGTGACAATTGTACTTTCCATCTGGAGTTCCCACTAAGTTTCCTAATGGTTTTTGTCTTTTTGTTGATGACATATTGCCATCAACTTCCTTGTTCTTTATTCTTTCGATATATTTTAAATAGTGGCTTTGAAGTCTTTTTCACTAAATACAACATCAGGACCCTCTCAAAGGCCCTATCACTGACACCTTCCATGTTCAAAGTATGAATTTTTCTACTTTTTTACTGTGCACTGTGACATATAATGTCACTAGGGGACAGGAATCTTTCGGCTCCATTATAACTCTTTTTTGGTACTGGGGATGAAGCTCAGAGCCTCATGCATGCTGAGCAGGGAGTGTCCCACCCAGCCCACCCATTCTAATCTTATGGAACACCTTCCTATATGTGATCTGACATTGCCTAGGGGTCATGCAACATGTAATAATATATGGATTTGCTCTCCCTCGCAAGCCACTCCATGTTCTCTCACTCTCCCACCTCTACACACACCAGATCCCCATTTCTCTTAGATGAAAACTTCAAATCTGTGTTCTGATCCATAGGTCTTGCTTGTGTGGTAGCGTTCTGCCCACCTCTCCAGGTTTCCCTCTCCCGGTGCTGCTCAGCCTCCACGTTACATTCACATCCACCCCTCACCACCGGCTTCTGCACAAGTGGACTGCTAGGCAGGACAAGCTCACGCCCACTCCTCCACCCTGCTCATCCTCAGACAGACGCCAAGGGAAGCCTGCAGCGGCCTGTCTCCCTCCCGGATCCAGCTTCCCTTTTGCCCTCCAGGGGCAGTTTCAAAGGTGAGGCTACAGGTGCCATTATAGGTAGTTTCACAGATGCGGTTCTACAGGTGCAGTTCCTCAGGTGCAGTTACAGGTACAATTCACAGGTGCAGTTATAGGTCAGTTTCACAGGTGCAGTTATAGGTGCATTTCCACAGGTACAGTTACAGGTATAACTTCATAGGTGCAGTTACAGGTGCATTCCACAGGTGCAGTTACAGGTGCATTCAACAGGTGCAGTTTCACAGGTACATTCGACAGGTGCAGTTACAGGCGCAGTTTCACAGGTGGAATTTTGCCAGTGAACTTTTGCATTGGTTCATGTGGCTAATAATTATAGCCCTGGTCTTTTCTAGACTAAAGTCTTCACAAGGGCCAGGACCAGGATTGCTTTTGTACTTTGAATTCTCTGTACATGACATGCAAACAATACATACTCATAAAGTAATTCCATAAATCAATTCTAGTGTTTTGTGGAGGTCTGAGGTACCCCGGTTCCTGCTTCATTTGGGGCCACTATGAATTGTGTTATGACAGAGCCTTGGCACACCTAGGGTATTTCTTCTATACCAAGATGCCAAGGTCGGTTTTAGATATTTACCACATACTTTGCAACGTGGTAACTATTTTGTAGATGTTATTTACTTAATGCCTACAGAAAATCTGTGAATTAGCTTCTACTTTTATCCCCATAACTTATGACAAAATCAAGTCCAAAAAAAGCCAATTAATTTTTCCCAAGATCAGATAGCACAGAGACAAAATTTGAAGTGTTTCTTGAAAGCCTCTACACTATTCTATACATTTTCCTTAAAATATCCAGCAATAAAATGACATAAAAACATAGTAAAAGGGGGCTGGGGCAGTGCCTCTGTGGTTACAGCGCTTGCCCAGCACGTGCTAGTACACAGGTTCAAACCCCAGCACCACGCACACAACGAAGTCTCAGAGCAATGAAAGCCATGTGAAAAACTCAATAAAAATTGATTCTCTCTGTCTCTCTGTCCTTGTCTCTTAAAAAAAAATAGTAAAACTTTGTGATTCACAAAAGATACCCTATGAGCAATTCATAAAACACCTTGTTTCACTGGTGTGTATTCGTGGGGTTTAGAAAGGATTTCCTCAGCAATAATGAATCTCTGCACAAATGTATCATTTCGCTCTGGGAAGAGCTCATGAAGCACTTTTCCCTCTAAGCCTTCAGGGGAGGAAATGCAGTGGCTTTCCAAGGTCACCAGGGCACTGGGGGAGAGAACACTCTCATGAGTCTTTCTTTTTCCAATCCATTGGAACCTTGTGCTTTCCATATTCCCAGTGCTGCATACCTAATTTCCAAGGAGGCTCCTGGTTTTCTGTTATTTAACATCTGAATCAGCTTTGATAAGAGCTTCTCCTGATGCCCTGATATAGACAGATGGGCACATAGATGACAGGTGCAGCTAGAGACATGCAGACCCCTGACTGCATTGTTTTCATTTTCTTCCACAGAATCCTCAGGCTCTGCCAGCTTCACATCCGGTGGAGAGCAGAGGTCACCCAGCTAAGTCTCCGAAGGCCCAGGCTCTCCCGGACGTCTGTGCTCTGTTCTTTTGTGAGGCTATAAAATATCACTGGATGCCAAGGGACTTTAGCTTCCTTTTTTAGAACTTAGCACACAGACCCAACTACTCCTGGCTTCTAGTCATTTCTGCCCAGGACAAATGCGGTGGTGTTGCTCAGTGACGTGAGGCCATGGTTCAGAAGGGGAGGGAAATAAAGTCACACACTCTGAGGAAATGTGTAAGAGTGAAGGATTTTGGCTAAATCTCTTCTTGGACATATATTTTCTTGAAAAAATATTTCTTGCTGATTTTGATCTTAATGTGGAGCATTTTACCTTGGAATGAAAGATCCAGTTTGGTGGTCAAAGGCTGACTTGATCTAAGGATTTATAATGTGACTGCACACATTGGAGTAACCACCCTTGGTCCCCTGCACAGCGCAGAGCTTCTGAGTGTGTCTGGGTCTGGCTGCATTGGCCTGGAGAGTCAGAGAATTGAGGGTGGAAAACCAGTTTGTGCTTGCTTGCCTGCTAGCTAGCGTGGGCCCTGTGCAGCTCCAAGGTGAGGGAGGTGCATGCAGCTCCGTGAGCTGGCCTTTGGCACGCCACCACTTGCGACTAATGCAGGAAAAAGTGTTTGACTGGGATGACCTTACATTTATCAGCTACAGACGCAGGAAGCCAGCGTGCTCTGGTGGGCCTGAGCTCAGAAGACCTCCTTCTCACCTAGGCGGCCACTCACAAGCTCAATGGGTACTCTGCCGCCACTGCTTCCTGTACCTCACAGGTTGGGGATAAAGTAAGATGATGCACAGAAATCACAGGGAAAGGAGGTGCAAGAGGCAGGTGGGAGACGGCTCCACAAAGTGGCACTTTACACCCCAAAATCATCTTTCCTCTCCGATGGGTATACCTGTAGCAGATAATGCCCATCATCAATGCTGCTATGAATCATCAATAATGTATTGACCCAAATAATAAGGGAACACGATTACCCCAACACAAGGCTAACACACCAGGCCTGATTTCCTTAGACCACCACTTCACCTTCTCCCCACTCACCCACGGTCACCATGAAACACAGCCCCACCTTTGGCCACCCTGTTATAAGTACAAGGGCACCCCAGAAAAGATCTGATGATAGCATTATATTTTTCTACATTAATAGTATCAAATTATAAAATACATTCTGGAGCTCAGGATACAGCTCAGTTATCAAGCACAAATTTAGCTTACCCAAGACCTGAGTTGATAGTCTGCGATTTCTTTCTTTCTTTATTTAGGATGTGTGTGTGTGTGGTTCCGGGGAATTGAACTCAGGACCTTGCTGATGCCAGGCAAGGGCTCTGCCACTGAGCTACATCCCCAGCCTGCTAGTTTCCATTTTTATTCAATAAAAAACACTTCTCCATAAAAGTCACACAGATAGAGTTCTTGCCCGTGGTGATTCACAGTTGCACACAAGCCAAGACATCCGGCAAGCATGCGTCACAGTCCCGCCCGGGAGACCCCCAGCATATGCACATCCCGGTCCATCCAAGGTCTTATTGCTGGTTTTGATTTGGCTGTTTGGGTTGTTTCTAGTCAACACTGCCGTGAATGCTGTTGTCCTGGATCTGTGTTATTTATTTATCTCTTTGTACATATATGGGGCATTAGACAACACCAAGTTCCGGGCCGGGGGTAAGGATGTGCTGATGTAAGCGAGATTACCAGATTCTCCGTGTCTGCGCCAAGCTACACCCCACCAATGATGCTTCAAAGCCACAGATATTTCCATATCCTTCCTTGCATCAAACTTTCAAAGTTACTTGGTTTTCCAGTGTGAGAGGTGAAAAAGCAGAGCCTCCTTCCTTTAGTGAGCGTTTCCGTGTTGAGTGCTGAGTTCGAGGTATGCCACTTTTTACGTTGCTTCTTAAGTAGTCTTTCTGCCCGTGTACGTAGAAATTTATTACCAATTACCAATTATTACCAATTTCTTGATCTTTAAGATCGAATTGTCAATTTTCCTGACTTATCCTGATATAATGTTTTGTCTGTTAGCCATGAGATTTTTACCAGAATTCTGTTTGTGTTGTAATTTCTTTTTGCGCTGGAAACAGAGTAACTATTGGCAAAATTGGGAATCTGGTACATTCATAGAGACTCTTTTTTTTTCTTTTTAAGATCTCTCTTCTGTTTGTGTTAGTCAGTTTTCCATAACCGTGACAAAATACTTGAGACAACTAATTTATAAGAGGAAAAACTTATTTTGGCTCATGATTTCAGATATTTCAGTCCATCCACATTTGGTTCTGAAACTCTGGGCCTATGGTGGAACAGTCCGCTGTGGCAGGAGATCATGGCAGAGGAAAGCTTTTGCCCTCATGGTGACTGGAATGCAGAGTGACAGGAGGGGCCAGCGTTCCAAAATCCCCTTCAAGGGCACATCCTCCAAGGACATCTTCCTCCCACTTGGCCCCACCTCTTAAAGCCACCTCCCAATAGTGCCAGAGGCTGGGGACCAACGCTTGGATACACCGCCCTTCATTCAGCATCCAGTGGCTTAATAGAAAGGATGTGTAGGAAGCAGCACATGTACTCGTGCACGGAATATGGAAAACTCTACAAGTGGCTCTCAATAATCACCTCAAGTTTGTGGTGCACTGGGACCATTACCAAAAAAAATTTCTCTTAGTTCCTAAAAATCTTGTAATGACAGCTGTCATGTGTACAGTTTAGACCAGTTAAAAGAATGTTCTGAGCTTGAACCGTTCTTGTCAGCCTTAGCAGTATAGAAGTAAATTGCAATCATACGGTTTTAAAGAGTGATGCTGGGGGCTGGAGCGGTGGCTCAGTGGTTACAGCGCTTGCCTGGCATGCGTGAGTACGCGAGTTCGAACCCCAGCACCGCGTACACAGCTAAGTGTTGGAGGAATGGAAGTAATATGAAAAACTAAATAAAAATTGCTTCTCTCTTTCTGAGCACTTTGTCCATAGCTGTCAGCAGTCTACGTGGAAGAGTCACCGAGATGCTATGTAAAACAGACTCTAATGCCTGCTGCTGAAGGTAGCGGCTTGGCTGTCCCTGTTGGAAGTGAAAGTTTCTAACGCTGTGTCATTATTCCATGGGCGAATGAAATCAGCATACATACAGTGAAGCTTCTTGCTGTCCTTCCCAAGCCAGCTGCTCCTGACTCCCTCATGAAGAGCCCTGCGTTCCTCTAGGAATCCAGACCTGAAGCTTTGGGTCACTCCCCTGCTCCACACTCCAGCCAGGCAAGCCCCATGTTGACGATCCTTTCAATGACGTCTAAGGCATCTGTTCCTCTCTTTCCACTAACGCCATTGTAAGTTTCCATCTTCAAGCTCTGGCCTCTGGATGATCCATCAGCAGGAACTCACACTGCATGGACAGCCCCTGAAGGCTCAGTGTCCAGACTCCCAGTCCTGCTCCAAGTCCTTTGCTGGTTTAAATCACTGCGTTTCCACAGCAAAGCTCAGCTTCCTGGTTCTGATGCCTGAGGTTGGCTGCAAAGGCTCCCAGGGGTCTTTCTGGTGTCCTTCTCCACCACTCTTTCACGCATGCCCTTTGCTTTGACAAGTGGGATTGTGTGCTGCCCCCAAAAGTCCTCTACGCTCACAGTCACCGCAGTCCCACTCCTGCCATCTTTCACTTGTGACCCGTGAAGGCCCATCTCATGGGTGCTCCCTCATGGAAACCACACAGGAAGCACCCAAGGCAGGGACTAGGGCTGGTTCTCTTACCACTCACCCAGCTGGACTTCCAGAAGGGATGGCAAGAAATTTTCTTATGCAAATTTTCTTCTGCCTCTAACTTTTTTTTTTTTTTAAGAGAAAGGGACAGTAAGAGAGAGAGAGAGAGAGAGGGAGAGTCAATTTTTATTGAGTTTTTCACATGGCCTTCATTGCTTTGACAGTTGTGTATGTGGTGCTGGGGTTTGAACCTCTGTACTCACGCATGCAGGGCAAGTACTGTAACCGCTGAGCCACCGCTCCAGCCCCTCCTTCTGGCACTTTTACAGTTTTGTATGTTCAAATCTTTGCGCAATCTGGAATTTATTCTGACTCACAACAGGTAAAATTTTGTTTTTATTGGTGCATTATAGTTGTACATAGTGATGGGATTTGTTGTCACATACTGATAGATGCACACAATACAGCAATACAATTTGATCAATACCCCCACCCCACACCCCTACCTCTCTCCTCCAGTATCCCAATCCCTTGCCCCTCCTTCTTTGTCAAAGGACCATTTTTTCCTAAAATATCCAAGTACAGTGACATAATTGTTAAACCTATGAAGAACATTTTTATATACATGACTCTAGTATATACAGTGACATACTTTTAAATACTTGAACTATACCTTACATTAACTCAGTCCCAATGTTTCCCCTTCTCCCTTCCTATCACCCCTTGTTATTTTTAGATATAATTGACAATGGGATTAAACATTTACATTTTGAAAAGGCATGCGGTATAGCTTATTCAAATATCTTGTGCAGTATCTTCTAAATGTATCTCATAAATATTGACATATTACTTTTTTCTTACAATTTACTTTTCACTATGTTTTTTCTTTTTTTAATTTTTATTAAGGACTTGAGTTGTCAATGAATCTTAAATGCATATAAAGTGACAATATGACATGTATTTGATCATTTGATCTTAAATCATAGTTTCTCCCACACTGCCCACTTTCCTGTCTCTTGATTCTTCTATATTACACCCCTGTAAGAGATATAAATGTGTGTGTATAGATAGATAGATAGATAAATAGATGATAGATAGATAGAGGTATATATGAGATTGTAAATTTTCCAGAATTAAATGATGGTATAATTATCATTTGACTTCTCAGGGGGATGACGCACAGGCTACGTTTTGGATTGTCTCCCCAGATCCCTACCTATCCGCCCTAATTCTCCCAACCCCCACCTTTCCCTTCCTCCCTCTCCCACCTACATGCCTATGGTTCCTTAGATTATGTGTTGGTGTGCTTTCGGAGTGTCTACTACGTGAGTTTGTCTGCTTTAGTCCCAAGTGTGGGTTTAGGTCCAGCCTCCATAAATGAGGGAAATCATTTGGCCCTTGGTTCTCTGGGGTTGGCTGACTTCGCTCAGCATGATTTCTTCCATTGCCATCCATTTACCTTCAATGGATGCAATATCATTATTTCTAATAGCTCAGTAGAACTCCGTTGTATATAGATACCAGAGCTTTTGGATCCATTCATCCAGTGAGGAGCATCTGGGTTGATTCCATAATTTAGCTATTGTAAATTAAGCTGCTATGAGGAATGATTTTGCTGTGTCACTGTAATGTGCTGATTCTAACTTCTATGGGAAAATACCTAGAAGAGGGATAGCTGGGTCGTATTGTATGGTGGACTCAAGCCTAATTTTCTGTTTTCCAGAGTGGCTGGACCAGTCTGCAGTTCCACCAAGAGTGTGCTAGTGTTCCTGACTCCCCACAACCCCTCTAGCATTTGTTATTGTTTATATTCTTCATCTTTGGCAGTCTGACTGGAGTGAGGTGAAATCTTTAGGTAGTTTTGATTTGCATTTCTCCGATTGCTAGCGATTTAGAACACTTTCTCATGTATTCATTGGCTTGTTCAGTGTCCTCTGTTGAAAACCTTCTGTTCAGCTCTCTGGCTTATTTATTAATTGGATTGCTTGTGTTTCTGTTATTGAGTTTTCTGAGTTCTTTGTAAATTTTGGATGTAAGTCCCCTGTCAGAGGGATCACAGGGCATGATTCTCTCCCATTCTGTAGGTTGTCTCTTGACTGTTTTGACTAATTCCTTGGCTGAGCAAAAGCTTTTTAATTTAATGGTGTCCCACTCATTAATCCTTGACTTTCACCTTGGGAGTCTTATTGAGGAAGTCTTTGCCAACTCCCACTTGCTGTATTGTTGTTGGTAATTTTTCTTCTAGAAGTTCTATGTAGCTGGTTTAATTCCTAATTCCTTGATCCATTTAGATTTGTTTTTTGTGCAAGGTGAGAGATAAGGATCTAATTTCAACTTCCTGCAGGTGGCTGTCCAGTTTGTCCAGCACCATTTGTTGAATAGGTTGTCTCTCCTCCATGTTATATTTTGACCCCCTTTGTCAATGATCAGATGTTTAAAGATTTGTGGGTTTGTTTCACAGTCTTCTATTCTACTCCATTGGTCTTTATTCCTATTTTGATACTAGTACCATGCTGTTTCTAATACTACAGCTCTATAGTATAATTTTAGATCTGGTAGACAAACTTCTAGTTTGCTGAGAGTTTAAATCAGAAATAGTTATTAAATATTTTCAAATGCTTTTTTTCTGTATATACTGACTGAATAATGTGGCTTTTCTTTCTTTCGTTTAGCTTGTTAATATGGGGAATCATGTTGCAACCCTGAGTTGAGTGCTATTTGATTGTCCTGTACCATCATTTTCTATAGATTGAATTTAGTTTGCTGGTATTTTGTTCAGAACTTTTAGTCGAAGTTCCTAGGAGATATTGGTCTATATTTCATTTTTATGTTTTATTGATTTCACTTTGTTTTGATATCAGAATAATTCTGGCTTCAATTAATAACCTAGTGATTACTCTCTCATTTTCAAGTTTCTGGAATATATCTGTAAAATCAGATCTTCAATATTTTCCATGATTGGTAGATTCAGTAGTGAATGCATCTGCCCCTATGTATTTCATTATGAGAATGTTTGGGGTTCAGATTTTTGATGGATGTATAGATGGATAGACAGATGTCGGACAGACAGATGAACAGACATAGATATTCAAGTTATATGTTTCTTTTTATGAGTTTGGGAAGATTGTGCCTTGCAAGAACTTTGTCCATTTTGTGTAGTTTTTCAAATGCAGTGGCATACATTTGTCCACAACATTTCCCTACTTTTCTCTTAATAGCACTGTTATTATTCTTTAGTATTTGTAGACTCTTACAGTGATAATACCACTCTGACTCCAGATACTGGGAATTTGCTAAATAATCAATACATAAGCTAAAGCTTATTGATTTATTTTATCTTCCCACTATGTCGGCTTCTGGTTTTATTACCTTCCAGTGTTTTTATTGTTTTCTATTTTATTCTTTTTTTGAGAGAGAGTTAATTTTTAATTTATTTTAATTTATTTTTCATCTGTTTTTTTATTTTCCAACACCTAGTTGTGTGTGTGGTGCTGGGGATTGAACCTGGGTCCTTGAGCATGCCGGGCAAGCCCTCTACCACTGAGCCACCTCTCTAGCCCTCTACTTTATTCTTTATCTATGCTACTTTTCTATTGCTGCGTAACAAAGTCCCTCAAAGTTATTAGCTTATGATAACAGATTCATTATCTGAGAGGTTCCATATCAGCACCTGGGGAAGGGCTACTTGGTTTCTCTGTGGGGTCTCACTGGGCTGAAACTGAGGTGTCCGCTGGGCTCTGAGTACATCTAAGGTTCAGATCCGAGCTTTCAGGTTGCTGGCAGAACTCAGTTTCTTGTAGCTATGGTCCCCGTTTTCCTGGCAGCTGTTGACTTGGGTCGCTCAGTTGTAGGTGCCACCCACTCACAGCGTGGCTGGCTGCTTGCTTTCTTCTTCCATGCCAGCAAGAGTGGCTCTTTGATGTCTCCCAGTCTTTCAAGGCTCTCCTGAGCAGGCCAGACCCTCTGGGGATGATCAACTAACTTCCCGTTGGCTGACTCAGAGCCCAATCACCCACGCAAACCTCCTTTTGCTGCATTCAAAAGAGTAGAGTAATTCTGGAAATGTTATCTTATCATATTCAGAGATCCTGCCCACAGTCAAGAGGAGAGCTTTCTAGGATGTATAAACCAAGCAGCAGGGATTTTAGGGAGTATCAAAAATTCAGCAGGCCTCATCATTTCATTTCTTTTTTTTTACTGAGCTTGTATCTAATTTGATTTCCTTCTCTCCTTTTCAATTGAGATAATTTAGCTGAGACCTTTCCTCTTCTCAGGCAGCACTCCAGATGGCCCCCTATACTGCTTTCCCAGCTCCCCACCAACTGATACCTTGCATTTTAATTTTCATTTGGTTCAAAATATTTTCAAATCATTCTTTTGGTTTCCTCTTTGGCTTATTTAGAAGGATATGGTCTCATTTCCAAAATGTGGATCCCTTACAGAGATCGTTCTGTTACTGATTTTTTATTTCAGTCCATTATGGTCATAGAATATTCTTTGTATGGCTTGGACCTGTTGATTCAGTTCTATCAAGGCTTACTTTATGACACAAGATGTTCTTTACCTTGGTAAACCCTCTGATGGTCTTGTGTACTTGAAAGGAATGCGTATTTGGCTCTCATTGATTGCAGGGGTCAACAAATGCTGATTAGATCAGGCTGATTGAAGGTGTTGTTTAAATTTTCCATATGCAAGCTGATTTCTCTCTGGCTGTGCCATCGGTTACTGGGAGGAGTGTAGATATAGTGACCTACAATTGTGGATCTGTCTGTCTTTGCAGATATGAGGTACTGCTTCTTTCATTTTGAAGCCCGGCTGTTAGGTATATAAACATTAATGATTGTGATGTGCTGTTGATGAACTGGTCTTTTGGTTTGAATTCAACATCTGATATTTAAAACAGACCCTTTTGCCTGATTCCTGGAGGCTTTTGGTGTTCCACCTCGTGGCTCCTCTTTATTCAATGGCCACTGCCAGTGGGCTGGTGACCTTGCAGCTGCATGAGGGTGGGAGTGGGGCTGTGATGGGTGGAGCTCTGGGATCCCAGAACTACCACATGTGAGCTCCCTGAAAGGTCACTGAGATTTGAAAGCTGGGGATTTTTTTGCAAGGAAGAATGTGGTTGCATGAGAGCTTAAAAGCCCAGAGGGCAGAATGTCCATCACATGGATGTGGCATGAGGGACACCAAACCCATCCAGAGCGTGTGACAGAGCAATCTGCTGTCACTAGCTTTGAGCATGAAATAAGGGAGCCGTGAGTCAAGAAATAGTGGCCTCCAGAAGCTTGGAATGGCCCATGATTGACAGCCAGCAAGGAATGGGGCACCTTAGCCGTGGAAATCCTGGAACTGATTTCTACCAGCAACCTGAACGTGGAAGGAGACTCATGACCAGAAGACCCCAAAGGGAGCAGAGCCCTCTGACACCTTGCACCGGCTTCCTGAGTGTCAGCACAGAGCAGGACTGAGCCCCACAGTGACACTGCATTTGTGCTGATCCAACGGGATAGCACTATAAGAGTCCAGGCTGCCCAGGAACCCAAGCAGGTACACTGTTGGAAGATTAGCTTGCGTTCCTCAAGAATAAGATGAGTTTTACATCTGCCCCACTGATGTTAGAAAAATCAGTTCAGACAGCACTTCCTGGTAGTTGAATATTAGTAGATATTACTATGAATCATGAAAGTGTCCTTTAAACCAACAGCTCCAGTTTCAAAAGACCGTGAGTGCTTTCTGTTTGATCAAACTACAGTTTTACGTGCATATGAATACGCCACAATGAGACGCACTGCTCTATATGAAAAATGCACCAGTTTTATAAAGTATACGTAATTATATATATATATATATACATACATAGATATATATTGCTTGAAACCAGATATAAGCGATAAAAAGAAAAGAAGATACAGAAAAAACCCTAAGAACTTCACGATACTGACCTTCTGAAAGCAGGCAACGAAGGAGCCCAGGGGTCAGAGGCAGGAGAACCGTGGCTTGCTCCGGATGCTTCTGTCTGTGCTCCACCTTGCATTGATTAGTCGGTGACTGGAGCAGGGGCCCAGACGCTGTCCCTCTTCTCTCGTCTCCTAGTCAGGACTCCTGGGTCCCTGGCTCTCTGTCCTCAGACGCCACTAAGTACTGCGGTGTCTTCGGAACTGCTGGCGTTCATGTGACTGGCCTTCTCAGCACTCTAGAAGGGCTCTGCAACTCAGGATTTGTGAGAAGACCTGAGCTTGGAGTGAAGAAGAGCAGCCAGAGCCAGGGCTTTGGAGTCAGAGAGGCCCAGCAATCACGAGGAGAAAGAGGCTCCTGATGTTACCTGCTCACCAACATATGGAATGGTCACAGGGCATCCAGTAACCACTAAGAACATGTTAGCCACTAAGAACTGGTGTTGTGACTTTGGCAATATTCATTTTATTTTATTTATTTATTGGTACCAGGGATTGAACCCAGGGGTGCTCAATCACTGAACCACATCCCCAGCCCTTCTTACATTTTACTTTCAGGGAGCATTTCACTAAGTTTCTTAGGGCCTCACTAAATTGCTGAGGCTGGCCTTGAACTTACAATCCTCTTGCCTCGGCCTCCCAAGCCACTGGAATAACACGAGTGTGCCCCCATGCCCAGCTCTTTTGTAGTATTTATAGATTAGAAAATGGAGCCCGAAGGAGCTAAAATAGTTTTCAGAATTACATAGTCAGTAAGGGGAAGAGCTAAGATTCAAAGCAAAAGTCCTTCCTTGTTTCCAACGTCCATGTTCTTTTCCTCCTGCAGTGCTACCTAGGAGGTAGACACATGTTCAGCTTAGAGGAACAGATATACTTGTTTTGTTTTTTAATTTATAAATTAAAAGTTTTCTTCTCCATCTGTATACAATGTCACCCTGCCCTTCCCCATCCCCAGATACACAGCAGTGACTGGCTCACCTCTGTACCCATGTCTTTTTTTATTAACCTTTACTTGTCTCCCAAACTTCAAGATTTTCCTAGGTGACTAGCTAAGGGTTTCGGAAAACTTGATCTTGAATGTCTACTGATGTGTTTCCTGGGTGGTTGATCAATATGTAAGCCACAATTCAGAGAGGCTACCATTCTCACCAGTTTAACACAAGCTTCCAGTGCGTAGAGATTTTGTCTGTAATTATTTAAGGCAAGCAGAATTATTTTCCATAGAAGTTATTTTTGGGGATGGAGATACAGCTCAGTGGGAGAGCACTTTCTCAACATGTGGAAGGCCCTGGGTTCAGTTTCCACCACCAACACAAACCACCAGCTCTATGGCACAAGCCATAGGGGTGGGGTGGGGCTAGCAGGTAGGGGTACAAGTGCCCAACACTAAATGTACAGGGCAGCAGACACTGCAGGGTGGTGCAGCAGTAGTTGTAGATGACTTCCCAAGCCCACGGAATGCCCAGCACTCACTAAACCCTCATGTAGGCTGTGGCCTTTGGGTGGGTAATCCCCATACGTCGGAGCGGGTTTATCAGTTTTAATAAGTGTACCACTCTGATGGGGTTTCCAATAATGGGGTAGCTGTGCTCATGTGGAGATGGGATCTCTGTACCTCCCTTTTAATTTTGCAGTGAAACTAAAGCTTCTCTAAAAATTAAGGACTTTAAAAAATATATTGTGTGGTCTCTTTAAATTGTCACAGACAGGTTTTTAAAATACATGCATCTGTAATATGTGGGGGAGCTGGATTGTCCCCTGGGAGCCGATCAGGAGAGGGATGAGTGCTGATGGCTGGAAACTGGGCCCCTCCTCGTCCTGGAACCCCTTCCCTCCCAGCCGGGGAAACGAGTCAACCACACGCAGCTGATGGCAGCCCAGAATCCCTTTATTATCAAGGCACACAGGGTCTTTATAAGGAGGGGAGAAGCCAAGGAATCAATAATCCTTCTAAGGGAGTTGCCAGGGGCTATGTAGATTTTGAGTACAGACAAACAACTAAGTAACAGCACATTCCAACCCACTCTAACTCTTTGCATAAGAATTAGGAAGCCTAGCAAAGCACAACCTAGCAGCCCTTCCTGAAGGAACTTGTGGAAATAGTAACAAGATCGCTCTAGGGCAGCTGTTGAAACGGAGTGAAGGGCAGACCCAACAGTAATATTGAAATGTTTGCACTTTTGAGGCAGAAAAAGTTAGGCAGTCAGTGTGCGCAGAATAATGTGGGTTGATAAGGAGAAAATGAACCCACGGTCATCTTTCCTGAGAGAGCAAGAACATCCACTGCCCTAAGCAAGCAGAGGTGCAGATCAGCTTTGCATGCCCTTCACTAACATTGGCAGTGCAGAAAGGGACTCCCCTCTGCTATAATAAAGATGCTTGTGGCCCAGGATCAAAGACTAGCTCAGACCATCAAGGGAGAACATGTTTTTCCTTTAAGATCAATTTGACATCCCCCAATGCTAATGAGAAGGGTCCTGCAAGGTGGCTTGAAATCTTTCTTTTGATGCCTGAGGTGCAAACCCAAGGCTGGACCAGAATTCCCACGCCTGTGTCCTAGGTACAGGGCAGGAAAGCAGTGACCAATGAGGAGAGGACATCATATAAAAAGGGCAAACCTCACTGCCTCATCGGCTCTGTCCCCTTCCCCACTCTGGGGGAAGTCTGCTCTTTTCCCTGTGCTTTACTTTCTATAAAATAAAGTCCATCTACTACGCTTGCCTCGGTGTTTCATTCTTGGACTCCGAGGGGACACGAACCCGACATCCACATTACCTGCTTCAGTTTCCCAGTTTCAGAGTTGTGTGTCTGTTGAATCCAATGGGGTTGTTAGTAAAAGCCTTGCTGTTTGCCCCACACTGGAGTTTCCCACATGGCTGAGAGCACAGATTTCCCCAGCAGAACCTTCTGCACCTTCCTGTTCACCAACATTTACCAGTCTCAACTCCCCAGATTAAGATCTCCCTAAGAAACCATCTAACGACTTTGGAAGAGTCCAGTGTGGTATTTGGGGTGACACTGTACCTCTCTGAACAGCATGATCCTATTGCTCCCCAGATTGTCAATATCTTATCCAAACCAACAATCACAATGAAAATTTCCAGGATGAACGTGGACCTCTAAAGTGTTTTCAAAAGGAAGATGCCTGCATATTAGGTCAGCCCCATTCCCTGGCCCAAGATGCCTTTTCTCAATCAGATGCAGACTGCTTGGAAAGGGCTGGAACTACCAGGCACAGTGAGCTCTGGGTGGCCAGGATTTTCCAGCAGATCATAAAAAGAGGTGGGGGGCAATGGTTCAAAAGCTAGTAATGAGAATATTCGCTTTCAAAGGATTTATTTTTTATACAATTCTTTTGAAATAATTAAATAAAATGTTCATGCAAATACATTTTCTTAACTCAGCATATTACTAGTCAAGAGCTAAACTTTCAAGATATACATTTTCCCAAGGAAAAGTCATCCCCTCCTTTCCGTCTGGCCAGACGGATGCGTGATATAATGCACAGGAACTTGGGGCCTGGCGGCGGTCACTGGCAGGACGTCAGACTTCTAGCACGATGGTATGTCCAACTTTTAAATTACAGCAGCAGCATCAGGCCTTTTTAGATGTCTTTTGCCTGAGGATGAAAAGAAAGAAAACTCAGCCTGAAACTGCTTAACTGGCTTTTGGCAATAGGGTCTATAACTCTGAAAAAAAAAAAAAAAGATTTTAGCTCTAATGCTCTGGGCTAATGGAATGAAGAATGATGTGAAAGCTAGCCAGAGAGGGCTGCAGAGGTGACACTCGGCCACGGAGAAAGCAGGTCTGCTCTCCCGCACTTCGCTTCACCTTGCAGATGTGCCAAGCCACAGACAGGAGACAGGGAGGTGTTTGGGATGGGTGGGGAGGGAGCTGGGAGTCTGTTCTGCTCAGAAATGACTCCTGTGATGGTGACAGCATGGTCACGTTTGGTTTTCCTTCATGAGTGATTCTCAAAGTGGGATTTCCACATGTGGACTCCTGGGTTCCCTCAGGGTTTCTGTGAAATTTCCAAGGGATTCATGAGGTCAATACTACTTCCATGACCAAAATGAAATGCAATTTGCACCTTTCACTCTGTTCAAATTGCTTTTAAAAAGAGAGAGAGAGAGAGAATAAATTTTATTTGGTTTTTCACGTGCCTTTTGTTGCTCCGAGACTTCGTTGTGTACGTGGTGCTGGGGTTTGAACTCGCGTACTCACGCATGCCAGGCAAGAGCTGCAACCGCCAAGCCACCGTTCCACTCCTTACATTGCTTTTTAAAAGGGTGAGCAGAAGTGCTAACATCGGAACACACATGTCTGGACCATGGCAAAAACTGTACTAGACAGAATTATCACTGCCACGTGCAGCTTGAAAAAGAGCTTGGGTTTCACTGAAGAACGTCGTTGATGGAACAGCCGCACCCCTGACTATCCCGCATTTTGGCCCTGGCATGCAACTTTCTAATATTCTCTGTAGGGAACTGGGGTGTGATCTGCTGCCTCTTCGAGGACGGAAAATGCTCCCTGCAGAAGCTCTCATGTGACGGCTTCAGTCGCCATCAATGCAATTACTACTGAAAGGGAGCTGACCAAAGTCGGTTACTCAGACTTGAGCTTCAGCCAAAAATTTTCTCAAAAAAATGAAATGAGTCTGTCACTTTAAAGAAAGTAATGGACCGCACTTATTGCCAATGTGAAAATTAAAAGTTTCTAGGGAACATTAGACTTTGTGAAAACTTGTAAGAGCTACTGTGAACCTCACAACTTCCCTTTGTTTTTAAGAACTTATGGTGATGTTTGGAGTGAAAATAGCAATTGCAAATTTTAATATTGTGCGATAAATGTGTCAACATTCACAAAATTAGTGTAAACCTTTGAATTGGTGTTATTCAAACAGTGAAGTCAGGGTGCAGCAAAGTCTTGCATTTGTATGTGGTCTATTCCAACCGAAAGCAGAATGATGAATTCGACATGACCCCAACGTGTCATTGATACTACTACAGATTCCTCACTGTAGTTAGATTTTATGAAATAACTACCAGGTTTGGGGCGTGCTGTCAATAAAGGAGAGCTATAACAATCTGGAACATTTATTAAAAGTAATTTATTTAAAATAAATTGTTAAAATAATGTATTCAAAATAATCTTTTATTTATTAAAATAATCTTTTATTTTCCAAATACACCATATATCTCTGTGAGATTGGATTTCTTCATACATTTCATACTAAACAGTAGTTGACCCTCTGCATTCTTGGGTTCTGTGTGCGTGGATCCAACCAACCAGTACAGGCACAGACTTTTTCTTATTCATGAGTGCCTAAATAAGAAAGCACAACAGATATTCCCATTCCATTAGGGATACTAGTCATCTGGGTGTGATTTAAAGTGAACGGGAAGATGTGTATACGTTCTATGTAAATGCCACACCAATTGCCTGTGGTACCAAGGGGCAACTGTTGATCAGGCTTGGTGGCTTCCCAGGGAGGGCGCACCAGGAAAGAGGTGGTGTTATGAAGTGAAGAAGTGAAGCTAAGCCTTCAGACTTGGGCTTCGTGCTGTGCCCTCACCGCCAATCCCTCATTCAATTGAGGAAATTACTCAGCATGGGGAAAGAACCACCCGGAGGAATGCAGCTGGAGCCCACACGAGGTGGGAAAGTTCCCTGCCCCTGGTGCCCCAGGGAGGAACACTTCATAACTCATGGGGCATCGGAGAGCACGCTGGAGCCACACGGAACACTTACCAAGATTGAGAGAAATCTCCCGAATTTAAAAGGATCTGAGCCATATAAAATACATTCTTTGCCCACAGTGAAAACAATTTAAAGGTCAGCAACAGAAAAATACTGGAAAATCCCCAAATACTGGGAAACTAAGTAGTGTACTAAAGAGCCCTTGGAAAGAAGAGGGGGGAAGGAAAATACAGAGTATTTTGAATTGAATGAAAATTGCCAATCAGCTATTCCGAACTGTAAGAGAGAAGAGAGCACGCAAAACCTGTCAACGCCAGGAATGAGAAGGTGACATCGCAGCGATGGTGCAGCTGTTAAGAATAGCAAGGGAAACTTACAGGCAACTCTGTGACAACACAATCGGTAACGAAGAAGAAATTGACAGTCCCTTAAAAGGGACCAGCCGACACAACTTGCTCAAGAGGAAGCCGGGGAAACGTATTAACGTGGTTGAAAAGAAAGCCCAGGTTCAGGCGTCTTCACTGACAAAGTACACCATGCATTTCGGGGAGAAATAACAGAAGGGATCGACAAATTCCTCTAGAAAATATAAGCATAGAGAGTATTTCCCAACTTTTTCCATGAGCCAGCATTACTTTGATTCTAAAATCAGCCAAAGATGTTGGAGTGGCTACAGATAATTATTCCACGTAAACATAAGTGCTATCAGAAATCTAACAAAATCTCAAAGAGAGAGAGAGAAGGACAATGAGAGAGAGGGGATCAATTTTTATTGAGTTTTTCACATGGCTTTTGCTGCTCTGACACTTAGTTGTGTCCATGGTTGCTGAGGTTTGAACCCGTGAACTTGTGCATGCCAGGCAAGCTCCGTAACCACCAAACCATGGCTCCAGCCTGGATACCTAACAAAATCTTAGTGAGTAGAATTCAACCATATATAAAATAAGAGTGCATAACATAAAAATGAGATACATGAGGATTAATCTGAAAAATATTTCCAATATTTACACACTAAAACTACAAAATATGGTTGAGAAAAGCTAAAGACTTATAAATGCACGGGAAGATCTGCAGGTTTGCTGACCAAGATTCAAAGAGATTAAATATGAACTGTTTCCATATCCATCTGTAAGTTCAATACAATTCTTCCCAGAATCACAAAATGTATTTTTGTAGAAATAAAAAGACTGGTCTTAAAATGTATATGAACAGGAAAAGCACCTACGATAAACAACTTGTAAAAGAAGTTCAGAACTGAGAACTTAGACTTCATGACTTCAAATCTTATTTTAAAGCAACAATAATCAATTCAATATGTGATAGATTAGTGACAGAATATAGACCCTTGAAATAGACATGTGTGTGTGATCAATTTACTTTTGTCAAGGGCAAAAAGGAAATTTTGTAGAAAAAGTATAACATGTTGTTGGAATAATTGGGTATCTATATGCAAAAAAGTGTAATCCCAAACTCACACCTTATATAAACAGTGACTTCAAATGAATGATAGGTCTCAATTTAAAGTCTTTAATAAAAGACAACCATCAGGTCTTTCTGCCATTACCTTAGGCAGAGGTCTATGTGGGCATGTCATCTTTCTTGGGTAAATACCCAGGAGCAGCATGTCTGACTCAAAGGGTAAGTGTATGTGTAATTTTTGCACAGTGACTGAATTAGGGTGCAAACATATAAGTTTTAAATTGCTACCCTGGTTTATACCCTCCTGTGAATACACTGAGAATTGTGAGTGCGGATCCACAGCTCTCAGCTGGAGTTCTGCAGGTCTCCAGAGGGTCCCTCAAGTCTTCAGCGGAGGGCATTCATGCATATGGAGAAGGAAACCTCTGGGTAAACTTAGACAACCCCAATGCACAATTGAAATGTGCAACAATCCAAACGGTGTGATACCCACAGTTCCCACAGGGAACTTCTTCTTCCCAAGAACCCGAGTGGGAAACTCAAGGAAGGACATGGCTGCCAATTCCCTTTCTTTTTTTCTCCCCAAATGTCTCAGACAAGGTGCTGGAGAGGACTCCAGCTAAGACTTACAAATAGGCAGAGACCTCTCCCCACAAATAAAAAGTTTTCTTTCTCTAGCCAAATGGCCAGAAGAGGTATGTGCCAGGACTGTCCCTCCTTGCCCTTCACCAACAGAAGGAGAGCCAGGTCTGGCATCCATAGCAAGCCTGACTTATGGTTTTCACAGCATGCTCCACCTGCCCTGCGGAGCAGATAGTGGCCCACACAGATGTTCTTCCCTAGGGCACAGAGATGAACTGGCCCTGGGTGGCACTAGGGAGATTGAGGAGGAGCCCTCTCAGCTCCTAGCAGCTGGGAGTCTCCACCTGCAACCTGCACTTCTACCCAGAAGGAGCAGCCAGGGAAGTGCCTCCTCCTCCTGCAAGTGGAGCCAGCAGGGTCCCCAAGGGAACCTCAGAAAGGTAGGTGAAGAAAGCTAGCAGAAGAGTATGGCCAGGACCCCAGAAGCCAAAGAATCATTGGAACTCGCTGTCCCGAAGCAAGCCGGGGCTAACAAGCTAAACCAGAAGAGAGGAAATGCAGGCCAGAAGAAAAAAATCAACAGGATCTAGTCTCTCCTAAATAACGTTTAAAATGTCCAGTATACAAGGAAAAATCGTTTGTCGTACAAAGAATGAAGAAAATTTCGACTACTCTAAAAAAGTTTGAATTTAAAAAAAATCAAAATAGTAAAGACAAGCAGATGTTAGAATTATCTGATAATGTTTTAATACAACAGCTGTAAAAACAATTAAAACAATTAAAAACAAAAAATTGAAAACATAACAATTAAAAACAACAAAAAATATCAACAAGGAAATCAATGAAGTGGATAATACAATACCAAAAATGTAAAACTGCGGCAGCCACAACCCACCCGTGAATTACAAAGTCAACTGGAAGACGGCAGAGGCGCCGGTGGAGCTGAGGACAGGTCAACGGGTAATTACAAAAAATTAGAGACTTCCAGGATCTGTGGGCAACAACCTCAGGTCTAAGAGAAATCATGCAGTCCAAATTCCAGAAGGTAAGAGAAAGAATATGAGGATGGAAAAGCTTTGAAACAAGTAACAAGGGGAAACTTCCAGAACAAGGTCAAAGATGTCAACTTTGGATAACCTGCAGATTCAGGAAGTGAGGCAGCCACAGCAAGAAAAACTCAAAGATGCCCATGCTAATCATAGTTAAACTAAAACTTCTAAAAGAAGACAGAGAAACATGGCATGCCACTTGTAGAGGACACCAAGTCCAGCTAGAGTTGGTGGCTTGTCAGAGCAAGCGGAGGCCAGAAAGAGGCACCTGCATGTATTTCAAGGGCTGGTAGCTGCACATTCCAAGAGCAGCCGGATGCTTTGGCTGCGGTTCTACCCTCGGGGGTCCACAGACTGGAGACTTGTTCCCAGTGTGGTGGTGCTCAGCAGGTAGGGTCTTGAGTGATAGGTCCTCTGGGAAGGTGGTGAGGCCATGGGGCACCTCCCTCAGGAATTCCTGCCCGAATTAGAGTGAGTTAATTCTCACCAGACCTGATTACTAAGTGAGGCATCCTCACATGCTTGGTCCCTTCCCACCTCTCCACCATCAAGCCCGGAGGCCAAACAGAGAGGGCCACCCAATCTTGGCCTTCCAGCCTCACCCGCTATGAGCAAAACCACGTCTTTTATTATTATTATTATTAGTATTTTGGTAAGCATTCAATTGCAGGTGTTTTGTTATAGCAACAGAAAACGAACCCATACATGCAGCAACATGACCTTCTTCAGGGAAGGGAAATAATAAAAACAAAGAGAACTTCTCACTAACAGGCCTTACCTTAAATAATGACTGGAGGAGGTTCTTGGAATAGAAAGGATATGACAGGGGGCTGGAGCAGTGGCTCAGCAATAACGGTGCTTGCCCGGCATGGCCAAGTTCACTGGTTCCAACCCCAGCACCCAAGTACACAACTAAGTGTCGGAGCAACAAAAGCCATGTGAAAAACTCAATAAAAATTGATTGTCTCTGTCTCTCTCGCTCTCACTGTCCTTCTCTCTTAAAAAAAAAAAAAAGATATGACAGCACATGTCACCTTGGATCCTCAAGAGAGAAGAACAACAGATGGGGGAAACAGGAACAAACGCAATGGAATAAATATCACTCTCCACACCAGCTTCCTAAATCATGTCTGATTGGAGCAGAACCCATAACACCATCTGATGTTGGGCTCAATCTGGGTGGAAGAAATTCCGGAGACGATTTCATTTTAGGAGCTGAAGAAGGCAATGGGAGTAAAATACAAACAATATTTCAACACTCCCAAGTGGTAACACATCAACACCACAGACTGTGGTGTGTTCGGTCCGTGCTCTGTGATCCCTGTAGAAACCACTAGGAGAATTGTGCAACCAGCATGCTCAGCACCCGGGAAGTGAAAGCAGGATGGGCTCTTGGAGACGCGCCAGCAGCCCACATGGAACCAGGAACGGAAGGAGGAGCAGGAAACCGAAGGCAGAGTAGGGTGGCAGGCACAGCCCTAATAATCCCACAGTTATTGCAAATATAAACTGTCTGAACACACCAACTAAAAGACAGAGATCAGCACGGCACATTTCAAACACCCACGACCAAGTCCCCTGCTATGTGCTTGAAGCCACAGAACCCAGGTGGGTTGAGAGGGAAAGGAAGGAGAGAGACGCTCTGTCGTGCTGCCCGTGGTGAAGACAGTCACCCAACTCGTCGGGTGGACATGGACAGAAGAACGCTCCACCCCAAAAGCAGAGCATTCATCGATGCAGCCCATATTCCTGGAGCACAGACGGAACTCAGAAACTCAGATAAAGCGTCCACGTCGACTGGAAGGGAAAGAGCGTGGGCTCCACTGGGCCGGGATGGCCGCTGATGTCCTGGACCACGTGCTATGGACACTGGAGGTGGAGGAAAGGCAACCAGAAGAGTGTCCCCTGACAAAGACAACATCACAGGGGGTTGATTTCCACCTCTAGGAGGAGCGCTGGCAGGTGTGCGAGGGAGGAGCTGCTGGGGGCAGGGTGGCTGGGGAAGTCAAGGCAGGCTGAGAGGCACAGGTGGAGGGCCACACTGTGTTCCCTCATTGTTGGCTCGGAAGCACCTCAGGCTCTCAGATTGTGTCTGACCTGATGTCCAGGCAGGGTTCGGGATGCTAGGAGACCCAGTCTTTTGTGGACATGTCTGTGCCAAGGTGCTGGAGCACTGACAGTCAGGATGGAGGTGGATTGGGGCAGCTGCCTCAGGAACAGCCTTCCACACCCAGTTCTCGGAAATGAAGGCTGCTACCACTTTCCATTTCACATCGCAGTGGACTCTTCCAAAAGCAAGGCTGCCTAACTTTAATACAACCTCCATCAAGAGTTTGAGTGCTCAGGGGTTTGCTCCTACACAGATTTGAGATGTACAGTGAACCTGTTCAAAATGGTGCCGCAAAGTATGCATATCATTTTACCCATCAGAAATCATT
>PVKS010030674.1:0-24179 GCA_004027875.1 Aplodontia rufa
TTCCTACAGAAATGGAGAGAATCATGGACTATGATTCCTCAGACAAGGGTCTCATATCCAGAATCTATAAAATCCTCAAAAATGTCAACTACAGAAACACCAACAGCCCAATTGATAAATGGGCCAAAGAGCTAAATAGAGACTTCTCACCAGAGGACATTGATCAAGCCAATGAATACATGAGAAAGTGCTCTAAATCTCTAGTAATCAGAGAAATGCAAATGAAAACCACATTAAGATATCACCTTACACCAGTCAGAATGGCAAAGATGAAGAAAATAAAAATAGATGCTGGAGAGGCTGTGGAGAGATAGGCACACTAACACACTGTTGGTGGAGCTGCAGACTGGTACAGCCCCTCTGGAAAGCAGTATGGAGAATCCTCAAAAAACTAGGGATGAGCCCACCATATGATCCTGCTATTCCACTCCTGGGTATCTTTCCAGGGGACTTAGAATCAGCACATTACAGTGACACAGCAAAATCTATGTTCATAGCAGCACAATTTACTATTGCTAGGCTATGGAAACAACCCCGATGTCCCTCACTGGAAGAATGGATCCAAAAACTGTGGTACATTTATACCATGGAATATTACACAGCAATTAGAAACAATGATATTGCAGCCTTCGAAGGTAAATGGATGGTTACGGAAGAGATCATGATGAGTAAAATCAGCTTAACCCAGAGATCTAAGGGTCGATTGTCTCCACTCATCTGTGGAGGTGGGGACTAGACCCTGGACAATGAGAAAGCTGGTCTATTAGCATGTGCTAAATCCAGATAAGATGTAATGCTTTACAACCTAATACTTTTTTTTAGAGATATAGTGGGAAGGGGAAGGGTGGGATAAGGGAGGGTAATTGCAATATCCAGAATATATACACATTTTATATTATTTTGTTAAAATCTTGTAAGGTTGTACAAAAATAAAAAATGAAAAATAAAAAAACACTGAAAAACACTAATCTTTTAATATATTTAAACTGATTACATGTTACACTTTGAGCTTTCATGATTTATATTGCCACAAAATTACCTCTTGACTGGAAAACACTGAGTCCTCAGTATTAATAGTATCTTAATAGATGGGTTGGAAACATAAATTGTATAAGTTGCTTCTATTCTGTGTGTAGCAGCAGGAAAACAAACCTGAGAGTCACTGGGACAGAGGAGAACATGAAGATACGGGATAAAGGCATTTACAGCATTTTCAATGTAACAGAAAACTGTCTCCATATCAGAAATGAGATAGAACTCCACATAAAGGAGGTACACAGGACCTCACATAGACAAGAGCAGAATCTCTGCAATACACTTCATAAACAAAATGCCTTTAATAGAAAATCAGGAAAGACTACGAAAAGCTGTGTAAGAAAATTATCAGGTCACTTTTAGAGGCAAGCCAATAAGGCTCACCTCTGACTGCAGTAAGATCAAGGAGACCTGAGATGAGATACCACAACTCTAAAGAAAATAATGGCCACCCAAGATGGTTCTGTCCAGCAAAGCTCTCTCAAAATCAACAGGAAAATAAAACACTCCATGACAAGAATGAACTAAAAATATCATGCCGGCCAAACCAGCACTACAAAGAACACGCAAGATGATCTGCGTACAGAAATAACCAAGAGTAAACTGCAAACTCCAAAACAGATGAAGATCATTAGAACTAAATGAAAATTAAATATAGCAAACAGAATGGCAAGAAACCACAAATGCTTATAGTATGATATATATACGTGTGTGTGTATATATAAAATAGCAGTGAATGTAAATGATCTAAATTTCCAATTAAAAACATAGGTTAGGAGAAAGGATCAAAATGAGATCTGATTATATGCTGTTGGAAAGAGACTCATCCTGTAGGCAAAGACACCTGCAGGGAAGTTCACCTGTATGTATATGTAGAAAGCACCAATCAAAAATAAATAAAGGAGGGAAAAAAGGATCAACTACCAGAAGGAAAATAAAAGGAGGAAGAAGGAAAGGGACAGGGGGAATGGGGAATGAAGTGGAGTCAATCATTTTCATGATGCATGTAGGATATTGTAAAAAAAAAAAAAAAAAACTCCTATGTATAACTATAATGCTTTAATTAAAAAAACTAAACTTAAAAAACAATACTAAAGTCCAATCAAATGTAGCTAAGGCAACCACAACATTTCATGAATAGACAGCAAAAAAGCAATAAGCAAAACTGGCTGAGAACCTGAAGAGATGTAGAAGCAAGGCTCAGATGCACTCAGACCAGCAGCATGTTCTTCAGTCCGTTGTCCAATGACAGCAGAAGGGTGACCTTCATCGGTGTATTTACAGAGAGACAATTAAGGCTGGGTGGGGTGGAGCATGCCTGTAATCCCAGTGGCACAGGAGGCTGAGGCAGGAGGATGACTTGTTCAGCCTCAGCAACTTAGTAAGGCCCTAATAAACTTAGTGGGACCATGTCTCAAAAGAAAAGAATATTAAAATATAGCGAGGGGGGCTAGGGATATGGCTTAGTGATTAAGTGTCCCTGGGTTCAATCCTCAGGGATAAAAAAAAAAAAAAAAGGTTTCTTAACCTCCCAAAGCTCACAGCAATAGAAGAGCTTTAAAATAAATATGTAAATAACTAAGTTTAGAAACTTCTAAAATTTGAAATCTCAGAATGTGACATAGGGCTTGGATATTTTAAAGCACAGCAATGCACAAAACAATTCTGAAGTTAAGGTTTCACTGTTCAGTTGAGAGCCTTTGCTTCCACATTCAGATATTTTGCACAAAACTTTCATTATTCCGTTAGATGAAGTGTTTCAGGCACACTTAGTGCAGAGACTCAGACAATCCCTTTGTAATCCAACAATGAAGAAACATGCGAAATTTCTTCATTTCCAGATTTTTAATAATACCATAGAGTAAATACAGCAACAAGGATAGTTTGAGAAAGCCCTCCTAAAAAGATATACTAAAACAAAATGTCGAAGAGAAAAAACTACATGAAATGTCCTTTATGATTTCAAACTCTAATCACCAGTGAAATTCCATGCTTCCATAAAAATACTTCCATTAAATTTTAATTTAGACATGAGCATTATAAAGTATGTATGATTTAAAATTCATAGTAATATAAAATTTCCCAAATAATCCTAGACCAATCTTCAGAGTTCCCTTGCAGTTGGAAAGCTGTTCATAATGTAACTATCGGTAGTCATTTTCTAGCCCATTCTTTCTTCCAGCCCCAACTACCCCAAAGTTTCGATATTTACAAAAGTTAAAAAGAAACTCTAACATACTTCTATAAAATGGTTTCTTCTGAGTAAATTTCCACTTAAATAACATGGAAATCATTGTTAAATTTTACTTTAATACCTTAAAAATCAAAATTCAGAGCAAGAAAATTCACAAAGGTGCACTTTACCTTGTTATCACATTGATAATGGCCCTCGTCTAACATAGCACATGAGTCCGCAGTCCAGGACTCATTGGAAAACCTTTGAAGGAAAAATATATAACACAATGAGTGAGTTCCACTTTTATGTAAATTCTCATGAAAATTTGGATATAACCATATTAAATGATGTTTTGACTGATTTAATTAAAATATAGCCTGTTTTTCTTAAACTATTGCTTACCTTTTTCTGGCTCCACTTTCCCCAAACTATGAAATATACAATGAAGGTTATTCAACTCCATGTTGAATGTGACAGCAGAACCCAAGAAAAAATTTATCTTCATGAAGTACCTATATTGAAGGCTTAACTGTACCTTCAACTAATAACTGACCTAATTTTTGTTATCTGAATGGAAACAAGGTAGAAAGACACAATTAGCCCTCTCCCTTGGCTGGCCCTGGTACGCAGAATTGGCAGTCCTGGTTCTTTAGCATGGAAACCACCTACTGAAAAGATCCTATTATATACCTTTACCCACAAACAGCACAGGGAGTCCTGTGAAATATTTTAAATGTTTGAAAGCTGAATGTACAAACTTCAAAAAATGAATGCATATGTTGTTTTTGGGAATACAGATTGGATGGACCACTATTAAATTATAAAATCCAATTATTTTCACTATGGAAGTCCTGCCTTACTCAGGTCTGCATAAACAAGCATTTCAAAACCTCCATAGGCACTGAGACATTCAAGAGGAAGTATTGCCTGAAAACACAGCACTGGTGATTTTACCTCTGTTTCCCTGAAAACTACATAATAGTTTTCCTTCTTCCTGGGCCCTCATCGGCATGTCCTAGTGGCATTCTCCAATCTCTAAATCTACACCCTGGGAAGATGCAGATTTCAGACTCCAGGTTGGACTCAAAGTTACCAACAGTAGGTGCTCTTGTACCCTGCTCCTAGAAAATAAGCTAAATGGAGTCTCAATGTGTGGCCTCAGCATAAGCATGTCACCAGCCATCCAGCTGAAGCTCTGTGATGGCCTCAGCAACCAGTCATTCCACCCTACCCTACATGCACATAGGAAAGACATAACTTTGGGAAAAGGGGAGGAGGTGAGTGAACACCTGCTCTCCATCATACATCTATGGAGTCCCCTGGTTCTTGAGGGTCTCTAAGTCACCCTCACAATCCCATGTCTCTAGTGACTCTTTACAGTGGCTGACATCATATTAACATCTTTCAACAGAAGCCCTGAAGTTTGTCAGCTCCTTCAAATATACAAACAAGAAAACAACACCCTGTTCAGGACTTCCTTTGATTCTCAATTTTGATTGCATTTCTAGAATGCTCAGTTTCCTATGTCCTTAATTCCTGTTGTGTCTTCATCAAACTGATCACATACCCCAATATTCTCATCTCTTTTCTAAAGCCCTCATTCCTAGCCAATGCGGAGGTGTTCCTCTTCAAATTTCTCCTTCCTCTCTTAATTCCACTCTGATCCTCTGCCACTGGGTTTGCTTACTAATTCCATTCTTCTCTGACTTAGCTGGGGTTACAGATCACTCCCTCATCCTATTATCAAAACATACATCCACAGGATGGCAAAAAGGAAAATATTGGGCTTAGACATAAGGAACCTGAGTTCAAATCTCATTGCTGCCACCATCTCTGCCCACAAATGTCACTTCAATATTTTTAAATTTCAGGTTCACCATTACAGCCATTTGGCCAGGATATTAAATACAGTTTGAAGTACTAGACAGTAATTTGATTAGTTGCTAAAATTCCTTAAAATTTTGAAATTCTCTGTGGTTTTGATTCTGTCAATAGAAAAAAAAGGAATGTTCAGCTGACATAATTAAAGAAAAAGCAGTAAAAAACACCAAAAGAGCAGAAGAGAAAATAAACAAAAAAAAAAGAGAAGATTATAGTCAAAAGGAAAAGAAAAACTATGAAAGAAGAAAGTGTTTATAGATCTAGCCAGGTACAGTTGCCTAAGGTCAAAACCAAACTGGAAAATCAGGAAGTAGATAAATCAATTAATTCTCTAATTAGATGCTTAATAAAATAAATATAACATGGTCTTCACATAGGTTGTCTTCACTTACAAATAATTCCTCTCGAGGACTTGCCTGATCTTGTTTATGAAAAGCCCGTGGTCCTATGACCACAGCTACATGAGATTTTCTCTAACAATTCAGATGAATTAAAAAGGTACTGTTTATCAGTGAAATTATAAAAAAATATCAAGACAACCTGTTGGACTGTAACCAAGCTTCTCAGGTGAAATATGAATCAGAATTAACACATAACTACCTTTAACTTTCATCTCCATCCTAGTGCTGCACAGGGGCCTATCAATGTAGGCAGCAAGCCAAGAGAACGGTGTTGTCTGCCAGGCAGGGTTACAGTCTACCCACAACCCAGCTACTTATTAAGTAGAGGATCATAGGCCATTTAGTCAATCTCTCTCAGTGACGATTTCTTTGGAAGTAAACGGCAGGCTCTAATTGCACAGATACTTTCAAAGCTATTGGAAAAACTACAGGAAACAAGTATTGTTAGAGCACTTAATATTAGCTCCTTTTCTCTCCATTCTCTACTTAATATATAAATTTTAAAAATTATAAAATCCTACCTGCTGAAACTGTCATCTTTGGAATTCTCACCTGCTATTAAAGAAAACAGGAAAATACATCTTTAATCAACAATTGAAAAATATAAAATTCAAAAGTATATGACACTTATGTAGTGCTAGAAAGTATTCCTTTGTCCCCATGCCTGGAGAATAGTCTAGAATCAATATCAATTATACTACTGATAGGCAATTAATGCATTAAGAACACCTGTGTCCTCTTCATTGTATTTATCAAGTGCATGGAAGAAGAATGGGATTTGTCAAAATTTGATACCTAGAACTTGTGGCCCATGAAAGCTCTAAAACTGATAGAAAAATCATGATCACTCAACAAGCAGCATAAAGAAGAGGTGTCAAATAGCCAGCTTGAATAATTTTGGGAATATACTTATGACACACAACAACTGCTCCAGATTTTTAGTCAAATGCTCACATTGAGATGAAACACCCTATCAAAAGCAGGCTGGATCTATGGGCAATGTACTTTGCAGTGGGGCAAAATACAGGCAGCTGACCAATTACTGGGGTGCTTCCAAAGACATCCCAGCATAAAGTTGAGAGAGCTCAGCAGAAATCAGCATGCTTACCCTAACTAGTCCTGTTCTGGTGAAGATGCTTACCTTTCAGTCCCAGCTACTTTCTCTATCCCTTGTGTAGAACAGACGAGACTTTACCACCCAATGAAAGAAACACTGGAGAGAGAACCCTCTTGAGAATTCATAAAGTCTGATGCACACTACAAAAGGACAGGGAAACTTCGACTGAAGCCCTTGGAAGGTAGCAGGGAGTAGTGATGGCTGATAAGAGAAAATATTTAAATAAATCTAATTCACTTGAGCTTTCAAAATGTGCCCAACATTGATTATCCCAAGTGGGAAAAGCAATCCTTCACTTTCCACTTAATGGAAGAAACAAAAGAGAACAACCAAGCAATGTGCCTCTTTCTGTTTCTCATGAGAAGGAATCTACTGATGGACAGTCAGGACAGGGACGGAGTGTAGGGGTGTAATGCGCTCACATGCCACGCATGAGCCATGTCGTCATTCCTCAGCACCAAATTAACAACAATCCTCATCTTTATTCATCATCATCACTAAATAACTTGTGAAAGAATGTCAATCCTGTTATGATAACATAGACTGATTTCATTCCCATCCCTCAAAGCAAGAGAAGCATTTAAATTAATATAAACCATTCACTTCCGAGTCTTATTTCCCATGGCAAGGTAGTTGTAAAAGGCTGTGATGACAATTTCATGAACTCTAACTTCTTTGGACTGTCTGCTTCAGTTGTGAAGACTCTACCTGGTTCCCACAGGCGCACACTGTCTGCTTAATGTTATGTAGTACAGCGTGATGTCAGGTTTTTCAGTCCTCCTCATTCCATGGCAAATCTCTAAAGATGTCATGCTTTTTCAGCATTGAAACTACACATCCTGACCTCCTATTACTGGTGAACAAAAGCACAAAATATGGACAATGAGAGCTAGAAATGTACCCCTGTCTTGGAGCATATGCCTAGATTGCATGATGCTGTGGGTTCAATCACTAGCCCCACAAAAGAAAAAAGAATCAGCATATCTTAAACGGCTACATTTAAGTACCTTGGAAACTGAATAATTTAAATATTCATAAGAGATAACTAGTGTATTGTTCTAACTATACTATTCTGAAAAGGCAAAATTCTGAATGTGGGTAGAGATCAGAGGCAGGCTGGAGTAAGTATATTTGTGTAGAGAGGAGATTCGGTAGAGCACAAGGGATTTTAGAGCAGTAAATAACTTTGGACAGGATTCCAATATTGTAAATATTTTATTACCCATTTCCCCAAAGTCACAGAAGGTAAAGCACCAAGAATGAAACCTAATGTAAGGTATACATTTGAATGATGATGATGTGAAAGTGTAGGTTCAACATTTGTAACAAGTGTACTACTCTGGTGGTGGTCGTTAATAATGAGAACGTCCCGGTGTGGGAAGACAGAAAATCTGTGCATCTTTTGGTAAATTTTGCTATAAGCCTAAAACTGCTCTAAAAACAATTAGAGCCTGAGGCTATCTCAGTGGTAGAGCCCTTGTCTAGCATGCATAATGCCCTGGATTTGATCCTCACTGCTACACATATCAAAATTATTCACTAAAAAAAGGAAAAAAATTTACATTTTTATATATGTTATCATATATATAGCAAGACAATCACCTTCGATTTGGTGAAAAAGATCAAAGCAATGTATTATGGATAATATCTCCTAAATTCAATTTTAAAATACACAAAATGAATAATTTCATTATACACTTAGGAAAGAAAATAACTGATAAATATAATATTCATATTTTAGTGTTACAATCCTTTTTTTAGTAAGAAAAATCATAATTTTCATTTACTAGTTGTGATCCATTTTATATTCAATAGTAAAAACTGAATATAAAATACATTTTTTGGACAAGCTACTCCAGGGGAAAAAAAGAATAAAAACGAGAGCAATTTCAATTCACAATCCCTGTGAACACAGTGCTTTGATGGGCAGATACATGGCCACACCAGACAGCTGTGAACAGGGGAGGAGATGAACTCAATTCCACTAAGTGCTCGGAGCAGGAGGCAGCTTGGGTTTGGATGGAGAGTGGAGGAGGCAGCAGTTCTACCCTGTTGTGAGGAGAAGCAGAGCAAGAACAGTTGCATATGGTATAATGAAGGAGCCTCTTCTGACTGTTCTAAAAAAAAAAGAGCAACAAATTCCTTGGTGTGGAAAGTCCCTGTCTAGCAGGGAACTCGGTGATTTCACTGCATCCCCACACCCACACTGAGGCATCCTGGCAGAATGCTGCAACCTGGATGTGTGCCACACCTCTGGGCACACAGACTAGTCCTTCCTGGCACAGACCACATAAGGCCAGAGTTCTGTAGGTGGCTTGCTGCCTCCCAGATTTTTGGGCCATGGGGAACAGACCAATGGCCACTAGACAGTGAGTGCATGTTGTTGGAAGTAGTACTTCCGTCCAAATACCTCATGCAGGAGGAAATGTTGGTTCATTATTGCTTTGTTTAAGTCTATTCTACCTTTTTAGTTTTATTTTTTGTCTTATTGTTTTATTATGTTTCGATAGGATTTTTTGTTTTTAAGTGTCTCATTATTCCTTTTTATTTTATGAACATTTAAGAATGTAGTCAATTCCATCATACTCCTGGCCCCTTTCTTCTCTATTTTCAATGGTATTTGATGATGATCTTGTTGTAAATGAATTGTTACTGTGTTTCTCTGTGTGGTGGTTTGTCTTTACCTGGTGAGTGTTACTACTGTGATTTCTTCCATCAAAGTTGGGGAAATGGCCCAATGTCTTAAATACATTTGGTGGGAACTTTGCCACTTCATGACTCCTGTAGTATAGGTGAGAAAAATTACACCTTTCTCTTCCCAAGACATAGTCCCACTGAAACCTGGGCACATATTTCAACCAAAAAAAATAGGGGAAAGAAAAGCCTCAGCCAGAATGTTCCGATGTAGATATGGATAGAAGGGACTAAGATCCAGTCCCTGGACATCACCCCATAGAGCAGAGAGAAATGATCACATAATGGACAGTACACGTGGGTGGGACCTCAGTCTACATCTCTCACATTTCTTAGAGAAAGCACATTACTGACAAAGTTTGATGAGAGACCACAGGGGTTGCATCCCAGATACTTCACTATCTTTATTTTAACACTTGCCACCAAAGTGACTCCACTCTCTTTTTTTTTTTTAAGAGAGGGACAGTGAGAGAGACAATTTTATTTAGTTTTTCATGGACTTTCATTATTTAGACACTTCATTGTGTACATGGTGCTGGGGTTTGAACCTGCGTACTCGTGCGTGCAAGGCAAGCACTATAACCGCTGAGTCACTGCTCCAGCCCCGTGACTCCACTCTTGCAAGCTTTACAAAAAGAGTTGGTGTCTCAGGCTGTGAAAGTACACACTATACCACACTCATGAATCACAGCCAGAGGAGACATAGAGAAACTACACTACAAACTCCATTTGGAAATAAATTCCACATTATGCAACAAACTACTATCCCAGGATATATCATCGAGAGAAGGCCACTCCCAATGATAGCCCTCACATAAATTTGGAAGAGATACACATTTCCACAGATGCACAAGGTTTAACATAGAAATACAGCAAAGATGAAAAAGCAAGGTAACATGACTCTTTTGAAAATTCATAACCTTCTGATAATTGATTCCAAAGACGCTGCAATAGATGAAATGCCAGAAAAGGAATTCAAAAGAATAGGAAAAATGATGAATGACCAGAAGCTTCCCCAGAAAAAGGCAGTGAAGACATGGTTTGTGTCTTAGCTCCCAGACTCTGATCACAAATAATAGGGGTCCCAGAGTTGGCAAGGTGGGCGAGCACTGAACTTGTGTGGAACCCAGTTGTGTTTATCTGTAGACACATGGAGATAGTAATTTTGGAACAATTCCAGGGGAGTAGGTGTTGCTCTAAATCTTAGCATGTCCTGATGGATCCCTCTGGGTGCCAGTTGCAGCAGTGGCCACAGTGACTGTGTGTCAGAGAGTCGTGGATCACTGAGTGACCAAAGGGAAAGAATTGTGGAAAACCACAAATTCAAAGAGAAACTCACCTCCTGGCTTATCCTAATTCATAACTAAAGTGAGAAGACAGGATCCCGTTTCTCAACTGAACATTAGGAGAAGGTGTGGTAGTCATTTTGTGTAGGTTGCCCAGCCAGAGGGAGTCAATTCTGCCCCCGCTATACTTCCAGGAGCATCATGGTGACACTGAGGGTTATTCCAGCACAAGGGGAACCAATCTGGCCCTGAGCTTATTTAACCAAATGAGAATTGGATCCTATTGATTTCTAGAACTTGTGTCACCACCACTAATGCTGTGTACCTTTTTCTGCTGTAAATGTCAAAATTGATAATGGTAATGATATAACCAGATATAAAACTATGGTTAAATATCATTGTCACAAGTGGTGATTGTTAACCCTACCATTCCTCTCAATGGTTGCAATTAATACTGTAATAGTTATGGAAAGAACAAAGTAGCCAGTTTAACATGGTTTATTATATGCATTGACTATGCATATTGATTTTTTTCCTTACCTCATGCGGTGCTGGAACTTGTAAAAGTTAATAATAGTTCATAGGTTGGGGAGCCTGTTGCTGAACACATTTCCAACAGTACACCAACTCAAGTAAAGGAGGGGACAAAAACTCCAATCCATCAACAAGTTTCCAAAGCAGAATAACCAGAGACCCATCTCAGGCTCTATCACCTGGAAATGCTCCACACATCCAATCCAGAAAAAAAAAACCCTCAGAACAAACAACTCAATTGCTCACACACAAAATAAGGAGAAAGAGTCCATTTCAATTCATGGAGCAAGAAGAAAACCATCAAGAATGAGGAAACAAGCAGATAAATCTCCTGCTCAAACTCTCAGCTACCCAGAGTCCACTGATGAGCTGCTTGAATACCAAGAGGAAAGAACAACAACTTGATTATGTAAATGATCAAAGAATTTAAAAAGATTTAAGGAAGGAACTAAGAGCAAGGTATATAAGATTTAGTGGCCCAGATAAATTCATGTAAAGTTTTGTCAGACAATATATTAGATTATCAATTTCTAACAATAAATTAATAATTCCGGACTCTAGGATATTAAGAAAAAGACATAGAATTATCTGAATGCAATTTACACCCTGATTTTTTTCATTGTAATAAAAATTCTTTTTATATAGGATAGGAACAACTACATTGATTCTCTTTCAGAAATCTTACCTGGAAAGCTATTAAAGATCATTTTATCCTCTTCTTTCAAATGTTCAAGAATTAGATTCTGACTGCTATGTGTGGGGAAAAAGTAAAGAACAGTAATAATTTAAAAAACATTAACCAAGTATGTTCAATTTTTAACTGATTTAGAGTGCATCATACATAATATCACACTTTATCTCATGCTCTTCAAATCTGTAAGCCCTGTAAACATTTTAATAACCTGACAATTACTTGTATTTTGCTTGCTTTGTTTTATTTTTGGCACGGGGTTTCACCAGAATGCCCAGGCTGGTCTCAAACTCATGGGCTCAAGCAATTCTCCTGCCTTAGGCTCCCAAGTAACTGTGGTAAAGGCACATGCCACTGCATCCATACACTTGTAAGTAAAGAAAGATATAACAAGATGCAATGATCATGAATGAAGGGCAATAGAACTCCGTATATTAACTAGAATAGCTAGTCATAAAGTAAAGGGGCCTATACTCAGAAGATGTCTTTTCTCTGTTACCAATAGCTCCTTATTTTTGCATAAATCCTTTCTCTTAGGTTCAATGTTTCCTTCTAAAGAAAAAAGTGTAATTGCAGAAAGATCAGTAGAGAAAATGGAAGAGAAGAGATAGGAAAGGAGGGGACGGGGAAATACTGGGGACAGCATAGAACAAATTATATTTCATGAGTTTATCATGTCAAAATAAATTCTATTGTCATGTATAACTTAAACAATAAAAAGGGGTTGTACTATCTTAGTTCACCAGGTTGTTATGAAGATTTAATGAGATATTATTAAAAACATGCTAAGAGAAAGAATGAAATAATGCCATATTGTGTTTTTAATGCTGAAATATTTGGAACCCAAAATAAAATCCAATGTGTTCTTTCTCACAAGTTCCAATATTCAAATGTTACACCTACTGAAAAATGCAATTGTTTCCTAATTTTGGTTATTGAATGTGCTTCTCTTTTGATTTTTTAACTCTGGGCAAATAAGCTGTTGAATAACTTATAAATCAATTTAGTATAAATATTTTACCTCTTTAAATTAGATAGTATAAATTATCCCCCATTATGAACTTAATCAATGACACCAAGGGTAGGAAACTGACAAATGGCAAGACTTGGGTAGGACTAGTATCATTCCTTCTTTTCCAAATCAAACAGAATCTTTGTAAGCGTGATGCTCTATCTCCATGTGGGCTGCCAACTGACTTTGAAGACAAAACCCTCTTTTACGCATAGATACTAATGACCCATGATGGAGCTAGCTCTTGATCTAATGAATCTACTTTAGTTTCAGATAAATCTGCTCGATGGCTTCCTTGTGGTATAGAGCTGTACCAATCCTAAAATCTTCAGTGAAACAGGAAGCTTGGGAAATTTCAATTAATATGGGAAAAAATCACCAGAGGTATCAAAAAAGTTGATACCCACCTAGGGGAATAGTAATATGGGGCCTTCCACAATCAAAGAAACGGTATTTTGCACTATTTCGTGGGGCTGTGACATTATAGCTTTAACAAGGATATGAAATACTGATATTCTGTGAAATTATTTGATACCGTCTGATAGTTTCAAATGATTACAATTAATATTTGCTGGCAGAAAATACTAATGAAGACCTCAAAGGCTAAATCAACCTGAAGATCTAGTCTAAAGTGGGGATCACACATAAGTTTTAATTTGGGTGGGAAGGGAAAGTGTGCTATGTGTGTGGCTAAAGCTAGGAGTCCCAGCTCCCAAAGCAGAGGGCTGTTGCCTTGGGAGCAAAGACTGAGCACAAAAGAATTAGTGCGTGTGAACTAAGATGTTGTAGCTTCTTAGTCCTAGTGTGTTTTACCATGAAGACTTAGGGACTGGAATCAGTCAGCACAATATGGCAGTAAAGGTTAATCATTACCAGTTCCCAGGCAAGCACCAAAACCACTGAGCTACCGCTCCAGCCCCAATCATTAGCAGTTCCCATAGCAACACTACAGCAATAGAAGAGACAGAAACAAAATGATAGGCAAGTCCTTTTTCCCCTCTGACTGGTGAAAGAGAATTGTCTCACTTGGACTTTAGGAACTTCTTAGGTTCTTGGGAATTCAAGAAGGATGGTAGAAAATTAAGCTCCCAAGAGGAGAGAAAGAGGATTTCTGCTAAACTGGATTTTTCAAGGCCCAAATAGCTATTTAGAAAAATCAAAGATGTGATGTTATTTGTACACCACAGGCAGGGGTTACACTTGGAATGAAATGGATAATGCGGGAATTCTAAGGATAGTTTTAGAAAGTCCTGAAATACGGGCTGATGGCAGGTATGCTAGGTAGGGCACTTACCTATCATACATGAGGCCAGGAGTTCAATCCCTAACCCAAGCAAAAGGGACAGAAAGAGAATAAAAAACACTGTGAGGTGAATCCTGCACTCATCACTGCTTCCACCAAGTCTAGATTTTGTCTGGGGAGTTAGGGGGACTAACTCACAGCTCTTCCACACATAAATGAACTATGAAATGCCACCTCATGAGAAAGATGCAGTCGTTGTGATTACTTTCCACCTCCAATTCATATTGATCAGTACTCAATGTAGCAGCTTACCCTTTATGACGATTAGCAACAGCATAACATAGCGCAGTATCTCCAGACTTATCTTCAGCGAGCACATTAACACCACCTTCAAGAAGCAGCTTGACCATATTTTTTGATTTACATCTCACAGCAAGCATGAGGGTTGTTCTAAAAGAACACAGATAAATTCACACTTAGGTACTGTGATAGTTATTTAAATACCTATTTGATATATTTTACCACTTAAATAACTTTGTTTATAGAAAATAACAGACATAATAAGCATCTTGGAGATAAGGGTTCATCTTTGGAAATCATCTCTAAGTCTAAAAGGATAAAGCTAAAAAGAAAGCACTTTTCCAAAGGTGGAGAATTAACAAACTCAAAATCCTCTCATGGACAAGAATTATGGATGAGGTCATTTATCTGTAGTAGGTAAAGACGTCAATGAAGAATGTAAGATTTCTTCCTTATTTTGAGGTGGTATACTGTAAGCATCAGCTAGAGGTCAAGCAACTAAATTTCTATTTGATGGTTTAAACAAGTAATAATACTGGTGATGATCATATGCATCATTTCAGTTAACACCGATAAGCATTTGCTAGGCACTGAACAGCGTGCTATGTGTATAATATCACAGCCACCCTTCAAGCACAGATTAGCCTCCTTTGGAATATCAAGAAACATTAGTGAAAAGAACTGCTTCTCTGGTGAAGCACTTTCCATAAAGGAAAGCCAGGAATTCAACCTAGTTGTGTGTGAATGGAAAGCCTACCACTTTGACTTTATCATCCACTTACGCCTTATCTTCATTAAAGGAAATGTGTAACCCATTCAAGCAGTTTTTCCTCCTTTTTTCCCATGCCAATTGAAAATAAATGCACAAAACTAATCAGAAAATAAACAGCTTCTGGCAGCAGCAATCAATGTTAAGTACAACCTAATTATCAGCAACACTAGGAAAGGAATTGAAATCCAAGAGTCATCCAAATGACAAAATGCCAATTTGTGCTCCACATAGCAATTTGAAAGAGAGTTCAAAATACAAAAGAAGCTAAGAAATTCAAAACTGCATCAAAAAACAAACTAAATGCCCATATTGTATAAAACTAACTTGAAACTGCATTAGCTAACATAAGACCATGAGACCAACAAAATGAGATGACAGCAGCCAATAAAGTATAAGGCATTGTATCACAATACACACTCTTATCTGTATTTCTCATTCCCAATAATTGCATTTCTACCTAAAAGTTTCTAGTGTTCATATTTTTCACTCTATCACAATAATTATGTCAATGTTTGCTTTACCATTAATTTAATATTTCTGATTTGAGTGATAATTACTGCACCATTAAGTTTTTTTAAAAAAGAATAAAGTGCTATACCTTCCTTGCTTATCAACGACATGGATGTCTGCTTTCTTTTGAATTAAATATTCTGCCATTTCCAGTCTTTTGTATTGAAGGGCAAGGAGAAGTGGTGTCTTTTTATCCTGGAAAACAATATAAGGAGAATAACTTGTTTTTCAATTGGACTTAAAGTCTCATGAAAATTCACAGTAATTAAGAAGAAAGTCTTTCCCACCCCACTGCGCTTCTCCACGTGCTGCTTTCTCTTTCAAATACCCTGTCTCCGCTTATAGAGGCCACATGAAATTCCATCATTTCCAAAACTGCAAACACTTACTACCCCTGGATTCTTTACCTCTGTCACAGAGGTATCATGAAGCTGCCTGATCCCCATTCCCATATAAACCAAGAGCCTCTTGAGGATAGGCACTGTAGCTTTTATCTCAATAGACCAAACCTCAAAACAGATTGAAGTATTTTATTGAATTAATGAGATCCCTTGATTCAAAACTGTTCAATATGTGTCCAGTACTAAAGAAATCTCTTCACCATTGCTAAGACCCATTTAACAATTCTTTTTCATAGCAGATATTCATATCTGGAGAATGAGGGGTGCAGGGAAACATCTCTGGGTGCTTTCCAACAACATGGAAGTTTCCTTCATGCTACACAAACCCTGTTGATTCTCTTATATTTATGTTGTCAGGATCCCAAACACCAAAGTCAGGAACTCCTTCTCCATGTGGCTCACTAAGAAAATGGGCTCAGAATGAAAAGAGATAGGCTTCAAATGAACTTTGTTCACTTTTTCCCAATTGGGCCCTGTGTTTTCTCCTGTTGTGAAAGATACTTGTTGCACATGTTAGGAGACTCGATGCAAAATGTATTCTCACTTGTTATGATAAACCTGAGGCCATAATGCACATTTACTTTTCAATTTTTTTTCCTTAGCTCTATTTTAATTATAAGAGGAAGTTATTGATAATTTTAGAAAAAATATAATTCAGATACTTTGTGTATCAACACAAGTTTTATACTGCTCCTATGAGCATCAAGAAAAACATGAGTGAGTCACCTCCAATTTTGGTCAATAAGGCTGAGGAGAAAGACAATGTTGCTTGAAATCCACATCACCTATCTCCCTCTAAGAAAAAGAATACTAATGAAACTTATAGAAATTCGTTTTAAAATATTTTTATTGAGTTTTGTTGTTCAATCATAAATTCATATGTAGTAGCAATGATATGCCCCTGATCCTTATCCAGAATCACCCCCACATCATGGGAAGCTGGCTTTAGAACATGCTAAGAAAAAACTTTAAAATGCCAGTCTCCAAATTTTCAAATTCATCCTATTTCAGTGTGAATAATATTACACAGGCCATATTCTTGGAAATTAAAGATTTCACTGTTCCATGGTAATTTTTATTATCAAAATGTACTATAAAACAGGAGCTGTCAACTCCCTCACAAGTGGCTAAGCAAGAGATCTGAATTAATGCTGCACTTGGCCAGCAACAAGCTGGAGATGAGACCACGTATACCCAGTGCAAAGGGGCACCCCGTGCACAGCCCATCATGCAGTACCATAGGCTCGAGGGAGACTATGGGAGCTACATATAAAAAAAAGTCTTGCAATTTGCTTATGATTACAATCAAGAAAACCTGCATACAGTCAACATTTGTTGATGGAAATCACTGTTTAAGCAATTATATTTCAAATATTTTGGAAATAAAGTTGTTTGATGTATACCTTGGTCTTGGCATTGATGTTCGCGTTGAATGACAGCAATTTTTCCAACATGGAGGTATTCTTACAAAAGATAGCCCAATGGAGAGGACTCGCACCATATTTATTTTGAACATTTGGATCTGCTCCGTTTTGTAAGAGTATTGTGGCGCACTGTTCTTGCTTGTGCAGAATAGCCTGTTGGGTTTGTATTAACAATATAGGTTGTGAATTTCAGGAGAACAGATGGACATTCCACTATTTTCACAAATCAGTTATACTTAAATGACATCAAAATTTTTTTATTGTAAGCATTTCAATCAAATTCATTTCCCACAGAAATCCCAAGCAATATCTACCTTCATGAGTGGTTTGTCGCCATTGTTATCACCGATGTTGAGGCTGCACTTCATGTTTATTAGCAGTGTCACCACCTCTGGTTGTCCATAGGTACATGCATAATGAAGTGGTGTCCTAGAAGAGGAGGAGGATTTGTTAAGCATTCATAGAGCACACTCTCAGAATGTGCAACTTCTCATACAATTGCAAACGTTAAACAGCCTGCACTTTCTCTTTTTTCTTTGGAAATAAAATATTTACCAACCTTTGTGACTTACTAAATTATTGAATGAGCAGTGTATTTTCTGCTGTCAATGAAACTACACCAGAAACAAATAAAAAGATATGAAATATCCAAATATTGCAAGTAAAATATACTTCTAAGAAGACAGTAAACTTTTACTTATAATTTAAATGCCTGAAAATAACAAATTTTATCCCATTTGGCTAAAATAAGACTGTTATCTGTTCCAGTGTATGTATCATTAACCCTACATTGACCCACACGTTATACCAGAGAACATTTTCCTGTGTTAACATACATCTTTATCTTTGCCACTTTCAATGGTCACATAATATTCCATCCTAGGAATGTGCACTACATTTTATTCATACAATCAATTCTATGGGTCCTTTTTAATACATTGCTATTTTAGCACTATTGAGAAAAAAACTATATCATTTTTTCCTAAAATACTTAGCATAATGGAATCAGTGGGTATGAACATATATATATTTTTAAAGTGGTATAGCATTCACCATCAGATCACCTATTTGAGAAGTTATAAGCAACTTAAATCTTAAGCAGAAGCATAATTACCACTGCTCTTCATTTGCACAGATTTTGTAGCTGAAAATTTTCTCTGTGAACTTAGTGTCTCTGGTAAGAGGAAATTTTTTCGTATGTCCAGAGGTCACTTGGGCATCTGGAATTTAGAGTTCAGGGGCTGGAGTTTTAGGTCAGGGGTAAAACACATGCACAGCAAGCTCAAGGTCATGTGTTCAATACTGAGCATCAAAGGAGGAAAAAGAAGGAACATGAAAGCCTATTTTTCAGTTTATTCCTTGGGAAAATCTTCACTAACATAAAATGTATAAAGAGACATTTGTGTTTTCTTCAGATATTTCCACATTTTGTATAAAAATTGGTAATCCAATTCAATCAGAGCATGTCTTTTGTGACAGAAATCTAAATTTTCTCCAGTGAACAGACATTTCACTCATCAATAATATTTTTCCTAATAATATGAAATATCATCAATAGCACATTCTGAGAACTTGCAGATATTTGGGAGTTTGAGTTCTTCTTTTGTTCCACGGTTAGACTATTGGCAAACAAGTAATTGGTGAAAGTTGATGGTGTACTGTGATACCCATATGGGAAAGTCTTCTTTTACTACAAACATTTTCTTAGTGTCATCAACATTCCTAAAAGATCACATGTAGGACTCGAAAATGTGAAAACTCTGAAGTTTTTATTGGGTTTAATGAAATGAACCACAGAAAGAGCTCACGCTTTTCAGACAATGAGTATGCCTGCTGAAAAATACTGCACCCATACCCTCCCCAGCTACACTGCTTCCTCTAGAACAAGGCAGGGTGAGGGACATTTGGGTGACCTGTGGCCTGGACACACCGAGTTTCTGCCCTTCACCCTTTGCCTTCTGAATGCTGCCCCCCTGGCTTGGTGGCTGAGAGCCTATACCACTTGCATGTTATGAACTGCACTCTGCCTCCCCGCACAAACGAACAGAGAAGCAGGAACGGGTAACTACAGGAAAGGGTGTTGGAACAGTGGGCACCAGCAATTTTGCACAGGAAGCTCTTGGCAGCTGTTGCTTAGTGTATCCTGTCTGAAGTGGTGACAAATTTGAAAAATCACAATGTGTTTGGTGCTTTGGAAACAGCAGAAGCTGCTATTCTACTCTCTCAGAAGGAAGTGAAGTTAATGAAGTATCAGCAGAAAACCCAGGACTTAGCAACAATCTTGTCGTGAAGATAGTTGTCTGATCAAGATGACTCAAAGTACCCTTTGGAAGTAGACACACCAGTGAGTGAAGCATGAGAGAAATAACCAAAATCTTTTGAGGAATGGAAGTGGCATCCCCAAATATACTGGTGTGAAATAACTCTGAACACATAACAAGAAAGCGCATGGAGACACCTTCCCAGTTTAGAGTCCTCATATTTCCTCTGTAGAGAACTGGTACACATAAGTGTACACTGATAAAATGGATAAAGGATTGGATTTGAAGAATCATTAGCCCTGGTGTTGCTAATATAGAGAAATTATGAGAAATGTTTATCTCATGCACTTTTCTACAACGTATATAGCATGTTTTTTAATATATGTCATAAACAATAAACTGCTGTGTTCTGAATTTTGTGTTATATCACCTTTTAAACAATCAGTTGGTCTAGAGGGGAATTGTAAGTGGCTGGGAAAGCAGCTGAAGTTTTGTTTTTGTATTGCAGCTCATTAGGAGGTCCTGGGAGCTAGAGAGCTCCAAGGTCAGCAGGTCCCAGGTGCCAAGGCATCCCTGGGGTATGAAAGTCAGGCATTCTGATGAAAGGAGAGCTGGCTTCTCTTCTGCTCTGTCTACCTGGGCACAGCCTGGTTGGCGCAGACTTCTGTCCCATTAGCTCCACTTCCCTGGGATGGCCCTGTGCTCCTCGGACCCCTAGGCTGCCAGACCTTATTACCTGTGTTTCCTGTCTGCGTCATCCACGTTGGTTCCCTCGTACAGCAGACGGCTCACTTTGGCTACATTTCCGTGTCTAGCAGCCTTATGCAGCTTGCCCACGGGCTTATAGCCCCAGACTGCTTTGCCAACGTGATAATCAATATAATTTAAAAAGGTAGAGAACATGGTCGTGTGTCAGAGGCCCTTTCTCTCCAAAGGGACTCGTCACTGTCGCCGGAACCCAATACTCAATATCGAATAAAAAGGTTGTAGATTAGCCTCCACTTGCTTGCAGGGCAGCTGGCGGCAGGTAACTGCCCAAGACAGAACCGTCGTTGCCAAGCAACACCATCAACGCAAATGCTTGCGTGGCAACCCTGCGCGCGGGCAGAACAGGATCTGCTGTCCCAGGAATCGAATCGCTTGGCTTCTGGATGATCCCCGCCTGAGCTCCAGCCATCTCAGCGGTCCTCTCCTCTGTCTAGCAGAAGACTGAGGTGTGGGATTTGCAGGCCTGGAGGCAGCGCTGGGGTGAATGGCATGCCCTCTGGGTGTGCGTAGATCATCCTGCTGTACAAGGAGACGTCCACAGCTTAAGACAGGCCGGCTTTTGGCAGTGCCCACGGTAGAGCTGAATGAAGTCCAAGCCTCCTCATGCCAGACCAAAAGGTCCAAAAAGTATGGAGCATAGAGCAGGAAGAGGACCTCCCTGAGCTCCTGGAAGGCCCGTAGGGCTCAGCCCAGGTTCAGCACCATGAAGGCTACCCTGCTGCACCCCACAGTCAGTGGGCCTTGCTAACCTGCATAAAATTAAAAGCAAAATCATTCTTGGGGGTAAATCTAATTTTCAGAATTTACATATAATATTATTTTGTTAGAAGCTTGTTTGATCAAGTAAATTTCTGAATAAAATTTAAAAAGCAAAATCATTGAATGATACAAAAACAAAATAAAACTACCACAACAAACACCCCCTGCCAGAACAAATGCCATGTTCAGCTGCTGTCCAGATTCCAACGCCCCAGGCCTGTATGCCCTACTGGCCTGCTCCTCTTCCTTACCTTCTTTCTCTCTGGGCACCCTTTGTACATTCCTTGAACAGTTACTAGAATTGGGAATCAGCAAGCCTCAGTCCCAAATGGCAACATCCCTACCTGTCAGGGTCCATCTCTGACATGTGCTACCCTGCCTCATGCTCCCTCCTACCCTCCCTTCTCCCTCCCTTTGTTCCCTGGCATCTGTTCACTGCTCCATGTTCTCCTCCAGGTCACAAGGATCTCCTCCATCTCCCTAGGCCAAGGCCTACACCCTGCCTCTTCTTGCCCTGGCCCTTCCTGATTCCTGGAGCCTGCTTGCTGCAGAGACAGTGGATACTTGGGCTCCTGCTTGGGCCCTTCCTTCCCACAAAGGAAGCCTGGTGCCCAGGAAAGTAAAACGGGCAAGCACACTCACCTTACTCGCATCCCAGCCTACCCAAGTGAGGAAGGACCAAAACAGGGAAGAGGAACCAGCAGAACCCCTTTATAGAGGCCCAAATTCAGGAGGAGGAGGTCTGCTGTCTGTTTGCCAGTGGGCTCTCTGAGGATATCAAGCCTCTATAGCTGTCTCTGCTTTTCACACCTTGTAAGGCCTATGAGTGTCATGCCATAAGTGTCCCATCTACCAGCCCAAAGGTCTTGCCAGTTCTGACACTGTTAAGGAAACAGGAGCTGCAAAGAGTACTTTGCAAGGCATCAACTTCGATTCCGAAATGCCTAAAACAGTCTAGGGGGAACTCAACAATGCAGGTTACTCTTTTTCCCCAGGAAGCCAAATAATACTTATGAAATCATTTAATTCTGCTAAATGCATAAAGAAAGGCATTTCTGTTATAGAAGGTAAATATAGAAGAGTCAAGAGTCTGAGGTGTGGGTGATGTGGGGTGATTCTGGATTTGGATCAGGGCATATTGCATTATTACTACATACACACTTATGATTGGACGATAACGCAACTCCTCAGTAAAATAAGAGGAAAAAGAACAGTCTGGAAGGGATTGATCAAGACCTAGCATTGGAGTGGAAAGGATCCAAGTACAGTCATGCATCACACAATGACGTTTCCCAGAGCATATGTACAAATGTTGTCCCATTGGACTAGAATGAAGCTGGAAAAATTCACATCACCTAGTAACATGGTAGCCATTGTAATGCTGGATTAAGATGCATTGCTCATGTGTTTATACTGATGCTGTTATAAACAACCTATCATGCTGCCAGTCATGTAAAGGTGTAATACATACATTTATGTATAGTACATAATGTACGATAATAATAAACAACCGTTAATGGTTTATAAAAAAAAAACACTGCAGGTAGAGTGTACTAACCAAACACAATGCTGGCAAGAGCAAACCTGCAAGGCAAAATAATGCAGAACTCCTCTTCCCAACACTACCTCAGTTCATTGCCAGAGAGCTGTGAGCTCAAGACACCTGCCCTTTACCCCAGTAAACCTCAAGTTGGGCCAGGTACGCTCCTTATCCAGAGGGATTAGTGCCTACTCTAGCTCCGCCTGCCTTCCCCTACCCTACTTCACTGCATGCTCCCAGGTGCTGGCTCCCTCCCTCCCAGGCTACTTGTCTGGGCTGCAACTGCCCTCAGTTCTGGTGACCACTAGGGCCCAAGTGAAGGGTGGAGACTGTGATCTGTCTGTGGGTATCATTGGCATCTTCACTGGTAGTGCATCTCTATTGTGCAAAACTGTAGTTTGCTGTCTTAAGAAACCTACCCAGTTTAATCCCTTGAAGACTTTGCCACAGTCTCATTCAAACATTTCTTCTCATAAGAAAGAAAAAGATAATAAAAAGTTTTACTCTTCTTCACTGTGTAATAAGAGTGTGTTGTTTTTGAATGCATTGTTTATGTACAATTCCTTGAAGTTCGAAGACATTTGTCAGTGATAAATCAAAGTAGTGAAACAAAATAAAGAAAGTGAATATTTTTGAGAAATCAGTTTGTGTCAAGCACTGGTTTGGATAACAACTTTCATGCTTGACTTTTGAATGCTTTTAATGAAATATAATTGTTGTTTTTTCTTCTGTATTAAGCCACATGTTTGAAAATTTTTTCTAAATTCTATCAAATTCCCCAGAATTATACTGTGAATATTCACCCTCTATCTGCCCGGAATCCAGGGTACATTAGAAAAGAGGTGTTAGTTGTTAGAAACAGAGCTGCTGCCTGCAGACTTAGGTCTATAGTTCCAGTTTCACCCAAAGGCATGTGTAGAATCCTTATTGAGCTGATAATTTTCAACTGCTGATGTAAATAGGCATGATCATAATATTTTATATTTATCTGCTTGGGTTAACAACTTCAATATCTTACCGCCAAATGGCCATCCAGCCAAATGGATGGAGGTGGAAAGAATTATGCAAAGTGAAGTATCCCAATCTCAGAGACTCAAGGGCCGAATGGTATCTCTCATTTGTGGAAGCTAGAATACATGGGGAAGCAGTATGTTATACGGCTAAGCTAATGATAACTTCAGATTGTATGACTCTCAATGATATAAGGAGATGACTCCCTAGATTACTTGGAGGGGTAGGGAGGGGACGGGGAGGGGGGAGGGTGTAGGAAGAACTCCTAGGAGACCGGAGAGTGGGAATGTGGGGGAATAATCTCAGAAGGAGATCGCTGTCCTCCACAAGATATCCATTTAACTCAGGAGTTCTTCTGGGGGA
>PVKS010030675.1:0-24174 GCA_004027875.1 Aplodontia rufa
ATTTTCAGGAGACTTAGTGAATTTAGACGACTTCCCCAGGCCAAACAGTAGGTAAGATGAGTATGGTCTGACCTCTCTTCTGCCATGCATAACCATTCCCACAATCTTCAGCTTTCATTTACAACTACCCCAAGTAGAAGCTCCACTACTTCTTTTCAAAATTTTCACACATAAATTTTTTGACAGTGCTGTGGGTCAAATCCAGGACCTCATGCATGCTAAGCAAGTGCTCTACCACTGAGATGCACTCTTTGACCTGAAATTACAGTGTTTCTGAACTTCACTTTCCTGATTTTCCTTTCTTAATCTGTTAAATGAAGTGACAGCATCACATGATCTATAAGATCTTCCAACTCTAACATATTACCATTCTATTTTCCCTGTAGTAAGAATGTGATATATATATATGTATGTATATACACCCACACATATATATGCTCTATATATGTGTATGCATATATACACATTATATATGTCTTTTAGTAGCTTTTAATGTTTCATTTTAGCACTTTCTTATCTAGTATAAACACCAATTTTGTTTGTATCAATTAAATTCAGTAATTAATTAAGAAAAAAAATTTTAAAATTGGAAATAAAAATGCACCTGATATTCATTTATTTATTTATCCACTTGTTCATCCATTGATAAAAGTTTATTGAGTGTCCATCATTGCCAAGTTGTAGATGAGGAACCTTGTACAAGTAGCATATGTGGACCAATGGCACAGTGACTTCCTCATAATGTGTCAGAAATGTAGACTCTCAGATCTACTTAGATCTTCCAAACCAGAATCTGTATTTTTAACATGAACTTCAATTGATTTATATGCACATTAAAGTTGGGTAAACACTGAAGAAGAAAAGAAAATAGAGCTTACATCTATAACTCAGAAAATAGAAATTTAAGAAAACTTGTTATAATTTAAATGAAGTCATACTGGAAAGCATATATTTGTATATTAATTAAAATATGGTTGTGTTGTAATTGAGCTGATTCTTGCCATTCATCTATTGAATCCTTTATTCCAATTTTACTTTTGAAACACTGAATTACTTACAAAACATTTTAATGTTGTGGGGGAATGGTCTTACGTGATAAGTATAACATCTTAAGCAGAAAGAATTGATGGAAAATACTGCAGATCTATCAAAAATTCTAAGCATTATAATACCCAGGGATGGTGTCCACCATTTCTTATTTCCAAAACACATTCTTCTGGTTTATATATAAAAGCAGACTTTTCCAGCTCTTCATAGTGAGGTTTTAGATGACTACACATTCTGGAATACAGCTGGTTAAATGAAATATTCATTTTATCTTTCAAAATGCAGACTGGAAATGTACCCAATGCCCACTGGGAAGTATCAAAGAAGATAAATTATTGGGAAAAGCAGATTTTGCCTTCTTCTTTTCTCTGGTCTCTACGCTTTCCAAATCAAGGCTCTCTTTTCCTTTTTCTTCCCCTTTGGGAGCATTTTAAGAAGATAAATACAGATTTATCATTTTTAGTCCAAATGAATGTTTTCAAAATAAGTCATGGTGCTGCCTGCCAGCAGTAGGCACCCCTGTGTTCACTAGTAAAATTCTGCCAAACCGTCAGTCCTCATGGGCACCTTTGCACTCTAATTGCCAAAAAGGAAGAGAAAAAAGCCTCACATCAAGTATGTGGCACCCAAGGGATAGAAAAGCAAAGAATATGCGCATGAACAGTAACATTTTTCAAAGAGGAAACATAATTTCCTGGAGCAATGATAGGTGAATGGATTTTTTCTATAGATATTTTCTCTACACTTCAGCCATTAATAATATCACAGCCCTGGATAGAAACATTTGCACATGGGACCTCACAATGGCCCTAATAGTGATGCTCAGACAGCAATCCTCAGGTTAGACCCAAACAATAAAACAGGGTGGCCTTGTGGTCTCTGCCCCGTACAGATTTACTGCACATCCCACTGAACAGCATTTCTAAGGACGATGTGGGGATGGCACCTTCAGAGCTGTGCAGGATGGCCACCTGGCATGTCAAGTCTCTTCTCAGCAATGTGCACTTCTTCATCAGAATGTCATTGTCACTGCACTCCACCGTCCCACATCAACCCTCCCTTCCATCCTCACCTGGCATCTCTCAACTGGGTAAAAATCATGCAAAATCTCAGTGCAGCTCTTTTTCCCCCTATCTCTTCCTTAGCTTAAAGACACCTAAAATGCACTTTCAATTTTTGTCTAAGATGTTTTTTCCTTTAGGATACGCCACAGAAAAGTGATACTTTCAGTATTCTGTTGTTATTATTGGTTTTTGGTCAATTTTGCTATACAATAAAAATAGCAAAATGGTCAATGAATGCATCTGGTAAACAATCTTTCTGCAAATCTCAGACCAAACAAGACCGCTTTTCTGGTTATGAATTTTATGTGAAATTTCATGCAGTATTTGAAGGATTTCCTCTGATATCTTCCAACAACACAGACAAAACTATTTATCAAAGTTTGTTCTCCTTCTACACTGGTACGCTCAGATTTATTTCATAAATGTATTCTTTTGATTCTTACATAGATTATAGTATGGTACATATCTCATTTTTTGTGGATGCAATCACTCTACCTTCAATAAGAACTGAGAATAGGTGTTCAGTGATGTTTGAAGAACAAATAAGCAAATGAATGAACAGATGAGTGAAGGGTTCTGTAAAACACTGTGCCGCAATGTATCAGAGCAAGAATTTACTGAAGAAAAAGTTAAGACCACAGTTCTGTCATGGAATTTAACATGTAGTTGAAGTTTCAAAACCATACCGAGTTAAATTAATAACTAAATTTATATCAAGGACCAAAAAGAGAGTGAAGTGGACCATAGAGACAATGGAGCAAAAGTCAAGGCAGGGGATGTAATGATCTGCGTGTTTCCTCTAAGAATTTAATCTGCCATTCAATGGATGTGTTAAATTTGCTGCAAAAACATGCTAATTTATACATACCATTTTAATCTTAGTGGCTGGGGAACATTTATCAATCAAAAGATAAAAATAACTAATTTTTTTAAAAAATCACACTAATATTTACCAACAGTAGCACAGTATTTGCTTTACAAATCAGTTTTAAGACAATACCATCTCTTTAACCTGGTTTAATCTCACATCTCTCTGAAGACAGGTTATATTTTTACCGCATATAGTATATTCTTGCTTATCATAGAAAGTTTGGTGGCAAAGTACTGGATACAATCAATACCCCTTCAGGTAAACTTAAAGTAGGCATATTCTAATTAAAAGAGAAAAAAATCCCTCATAAATGGTATCTAGATTCAAAATAGTTGTCGGTCAGGATTCTCTTAAATTTTTTCTGGTTACTAGTCATGCAGTTTGTAGTTAGGTAAGCATTTTTATGTTGAACATAAAATTTAAAAAAATCATCTCATTCTAATCCATCAGGCTCCTCTAAATTCATTCTAAACCTGCCCTTGATTCAGGTTCCCAAATAATGGTCACATTGGAAAAAGCAACAAATCAAAAGTTTTATTTATGTGTATTTATTTCTTTCAAGAAGGAGCTTTGAAGACTCTATGTTGTATTCAAGTAACACAAAAGTATTTAAACATCCTGAGTTTTGGTTAAAATAGGACTGCGTGGTGTGGTGTGGTGTGTTAGTGTGTGTGTGTGTGTGTGTGTGTGTGTGTTTGTCTTTTCTAAAGGCCTGTCTTTTTAACAATAATGCTTCTATAATGATTTAATGATGGGTGCTGATGGTTAGGGGTTGCCTCTCTCCCTTAAGAGTATGAACAAAGCAGCAGGGCATGTGTGATACTTGGACATACAAATCTCAAAACAACAAAGATCGTTAGGGTTTCCTGCTGCTCAGAAATCACCATTTATATTTCTCATATGCTTTATTTATTTGTCTGAATATTTCATTGCACTTTTTTCTATTCCCTTTTCTTTTGAGGGCATTGACCCATTTCTTTCTTAAGAGCATAAAGAATGGGAACTGAGATTAAAAAATAATAATAATTCAATGTTCAGCCCTTCACTTCTTATCCATCTTCTGTGCAAATTTAAGGACATTTGAAACCCGACTTTATCCCTCATTTCCAGGAGGGTGTTAGTAACTTCCCCCTTTATTTCCCCATGTGCTACAAATTCTATCTTTGCTAAGGGATGATTGGCTAAGTAAAGGGCAAAACCAATTTATTCCACTTTAGAAGCAGCCCCTGGAGAGTGCTCTGGGAGAGCTCTCCTATAGAATTTTCCTGGTCCTCAGCTCGTCTTTTGTAGATGTGTGTCAGTCTATCCAGGGAGGCATAATGCTCTTCTCTATTCCTACAATACTGAGGGCCAAATAGAATTCATCAAATATAACTTGGCTTCATTGTACCTCACTGTTTCTAATTTTGATCATCTCATCTCTTGAGATTTGATTGATTTGATCATTACCTACTGCAGGACCTCAGGCATGTAATTTACTTATGTGAGCCTCAGTTTGCTCATGTGTAAAATGGGATAACAGTACCTGTCATGTATGGTTGTTGTGTTAATTTTATTAAGAGATCGTTGTAAGCCTGATAGATTTAATACATTTCATTGGGCCTGACATTTAGTAGACACTCAAAGAATTTAATTTCTATATCGCTTTCAAGCCTCATTGCACTTCTACCATGATACCAAGCATGGAACTCCACATAAATTTGGAGAAGTCTTTGAAATTAATGGAAACTGTTAATATTTCTCACATGTGACTAATGATACCTCTTGAACCAAAGCTGAACTCTACAATCCTTTTGAAGCTCTTTCCCTCCTTGTCCATTAAAACAGCAGCTCATATCAGAGCATCTGTCAAAAATTGCAGTGGGACATATTCAATAGTCACTTTCACTCTCATTCATTTATTGCCAGCCATTAAAGGGCAATGTAATCAAAGAAGCAATGGTACAGATGAAGATATTGAGCCAAGCAAAGTTTAAAGAAAAAAAAGTAAAATCTGCTTTGATTTTTGTCCAATGTCTGCACGATATGACTCTGCCATAACAGAGTGTACTTCAGTCCTAAATTTGTGGTTTGTTTTATCTATCATGGGTCCCTGAAATGTTCTTTTGCTACTGGAAGTACTGAAAGGACCAAGCAGTACCACATTATTAACTGTAACTAGGTCATCAGGCACAGACCCCAAGGATAGTTTTGCAAATACAAAAGTGCAAATGGATTGCTCTGTTCATGGTGGATTAGATCAGTCTTGTGTGCTGTAAGGCTTCACAAGTCCACCATTTTGTTGAGAAAGGGTTTTACAGAAATTCTTCTTTCTCTGGACTCTTAAGCAATCTCCACTCATCCTGGGAGTGAATCCACGAGTTCACAGAATGGAGACAATAAGGCAATGACCTAAAAAGCTTCACCACCAGAGGTATCCGGGTACATTATCAGACTTGTGAGAGGGAGAAGCAGCCACATTAGATTCATGTCACAGCAATTGCATTGCTAGAAATGGAAGACAAGGTGTGCATGCCCACCAGCTGCAAGCTGCACCAGGTCCCAGCCCCCACCTGCAGCTGCAACTCTTCCCTGGCTGCTGGGGGTGCCTCATACCATGCCTAACTCTTCTTCGCCAGGCTTCAGACTAACAGCACTCTTAGTCCTAATTCAGATGGTACAATAATACTGCCTCTGCCCTGAATGATCAAAGAGCAAAGGAACGTGGCACCATGAAGCCCCAGCTTGAGGAAGTAATAAATATGTTCTGAGATGACAGTTTCTAGGAGCCTGAGCCCGTACAGCAGAGTCGAAGGCAGACAGCTCCAGATGGCAATAGCTGCCGAGGAGATGTCTTCGGGACCAGCAGTGTCTGAAAAGAAAGAACAGAATGCAGGCCAGGTCTGGATCAGAGGAAAAGCCCCAGAGACATGCAGTGAGATGCAACTTTTCAGTCAGAAGAGAATAAGAAATAAGGAAGGGACTGAGCTGGTTCAACCATTCTTGTAATGGGATGAGGTTGCTTTATTTTTGTATCTGCAATCCATCCCCTTTCAAGGCATTTCTTTTTATTCCACTTTGCTTTAGCCCCTGCTTCCTAAAGTCCTACGTCGTAGTGTACCAAAACTGCATAAATAAAACCACTTTGGAAACTTCTTTCTCTGTCGTCTTTGGGGCATACGAGATAGGCAGGGTTGGGATAACTCAGCCTTTCATATATTTTTAACTACCCAGAATAAACCCACATTTAAATGTCAACAGTAGCAAAGCCAAGAATAATTTCACAACCATGCCTACATTCAAGCACATTAATCTGTCAGTGTGTACACATCAGCACACAACACACAAGCCATACACACATACACACACACACACACACACATGCTGAGAACAAACTTGCCAATTTGCAAATAGGCATAAGAATCCATTAGGACAAAGATGGGTGCATGGTTTAAAAGAGTAAATAATTGGTTTCTGTCCTGTGTCATGTTTTAATTAAAGATAGCAATGCAATCTACAATATATCTGGAAATAATTAGAAACCTGTTTTTCCAGAGGCAAAAAGGATCAATACCTTTTTGTCTCTGTGGCATAAAACATTTCAGGTTACTTTGTCCCTGTTTATTCCAGCAACTCACAGTTGAAAGTAAACATTACAGTGGTGAGGGGCAAATCATACTTTGAGAGTCAATGAGGACACTCTGAAATTAGCTAAATTGTTGCTTTCAATCATTTTTGAGCTTTCAGTCTGAAAGCCTTTGCTGTTGGGATAGAGACAAAGGAACAGGCAAATGATTCAAGTGGAAATGGGCTTTCAGATTTTTAAGCAAAATGCCTGAAAGCTATTAGACAAAGCCAAGAGCTAAGAGTTTATGGGAAAAGATGGATATCTTTTGTCACATCTCTGATCTAACAGTAGCAACTCAGCAAGCCTGTATGTATTTCTTTCCATAAAATGGGCTTTCAAAGTCTACCGTTTCTCAGGAGGTAGAAAGCAAAACATCGTATTAAGATCCTAAAAAATAAATGCTTCATCTGTGGGAAAATGCTAGGAGAGGTCACCACATACAGAGGCAGAAGCCTTCTCCCTGAATGCTGAAAAGAGAAGTGCTGAAGTCTGTCCCACTGAAACACACAACCATCCAGACAGTGCTTCAGCATACTTCACAAAAGTGTGGAAATGGAGAAAATAGAATGACCCTCCAATCATTATCCATAGGACATTACACTGATAAACGGTGGTATTAATGAACTCAAATGAATTTGAATCCTTTCTCCCTGCAGTTATTTTGATAATACCGGAATCTACTAAAGTGCATGGAATTAACAATTAAAGGAGGTTAAGCAGACACTTAATACTTGTTCTATTTTGCACAATTTGGCAGTAATGCATCTGCTGTAATCAGGATTTTTATTTCTCTTTGGGAAAAAAAAAGGGAAATGTTTATGTTTTGGAAGCAAAGCCTCCAGGATTTGCGGCTCCTCAGTGCAGACCCTGCACGTATGTGTTTGTGTTGTGTGTGTGGCTTGTGTGTGCTGGTGGCCCTGCGGGGTGCAGCTGGCTTGTCTCACTTTCTCCTTTTGCAACAGCTCCACCTTTGGGCTTCTAAAGGGAAAGGTTTTTTTTTTTGTTTTTTTTTTTTTCTAAAGGATATGAAAAACTGTAACAATCAGAAATAAGTGATCCATCCTCAATCTTTTGTTCTATGAAGCTAAAATATAAAATTACTATTCTCATCGGAGACACTGGAATAAAAATGGGAAGTATGGAAGCAAAATGTGAGAACAGAGGAGGAAAAGGAGGGAGGATGAAAGGAGAGAGGAAAAGAAAACTGGGAATGGGAGCAGGCAGGGAATGGGGAAGTCTTCCCTGTTTGATCAAAGGAAGAGGCAGCTGCTTATGGAATGTTCTTTGTTGGACTGCAGACTTCCCTAAGACTGATCAACCCCAGGGTCCAGGCTTCCTGTTTCAGACTTTCTCATAAATGCATTTCTTTATATTTTGTTGTTATTATCGATAGCATGAGGTTAATGGACAAGAGAGTGTAACAGAGGATTTCAGTTTCTGTTTAGCTCAATCTTAGTAAAATAAGAATTATATGCGTTGTATGCACTTTGGTAAAGTTCTTATCATTTCTCTCTGAATGCTCAAGAGTATTGCATTGTTTCCAGACAGATTATAGTTTCACTCCCAGAAAGCATGACCTTATCTAACAGGGATGAGCAAGGAAGCACAGAGAAGCTTTATAAATTCTACTCTCTACTACATTCCAACTTTTATGTATGTGATGTTCAGTTGAGTAGGTATTCCAGGAATATGCTATCCATGCTAGTGGACAAAGCTCTATCAAAATCTAGCAATTCTTTGTCTAAGGACATTAATTTTATGTGTGTGCGTGTATGTGTTTCTGTGTTTGTGTGTCTGTGTGTCTGTGTCTGTGTAGGTGTTTGTTGCTACTCTGTGACTCAAACCCAGGGCCTCATGCATGCTAGGCAAATGTTTCACCACTGAATTGCATCTATAGTTATATTTGGAATTTTAATATGAAAAAATCAGGAATATCTGCTCCGTAAGAATGTAGATTTCTATAATTTACTCTAGTGCAATCTAATCTATGAGGTTATAGGGGAAAAAAGAATAAAGAAAAATGTCACAAGTGGAATGAAGAGGACACTCTGACACCTTTGATTAATGTTCAGAGTCAGGCAAGTCCCTGTACTTTGCTTTGGCACTCATAGTTCTAACCTTCATAGTTTCAAACCTGGTTATTTCTCATCATTCTGACTTCTTACTCTTGCTTCTCTGGAAATCACATTGCATACTTCACCCTGATTCAAAGTCCAAAAGTGCCTTCTTCAATAAGTCATTCCTTTGCTCAAAATCCTTTAAGTTCTCCTCGTTGCTTGTAGGATAAAATTCTTATTTCTCAACCCTAATACCAAGGTCTTTGCAGATCTGTTTTCAAACCCCTCTTCCAATAATCCCATACCAGGCCTTTCCGTCCCAGGCAGGATAAACATTCAATGCGTCATTCTCAGGACACTCTGAGCTTCTCCTATGGTTGGCCCTGTTAAGTTCCACCTGCAGTCCTATACTTTATTGAGGGGCTAACATTCATAAAAGCATTTTGTGAATGGGCAAATCAACTTATAAAACATCTACTCCCATTTATGTTTCTTTGTATACTTGTAAGTGTTTATGTGTGCAAAACTGATATTTTCAACTCCAAAAATGCATGATAAGCTTGTTGTGGGCACAACTCATGTCAATTTGCATCTCTGTATGACAAGTAGGGTAAGGTTCTGTCTATATGAGGCACTGAATTTGAAAAAACCAAATAGGTATATTGGCTGAATAGTTAGAAAAATATGTCCCATTTTGTGCACTCAAATAAGGAGTTAAATACTTCTGCCTGTCATCTTTTTGGATACATTGAAAGGCCAGTGATTGAATAATTCAGACCTGCAGAAAAAAGGAGTTTTTACGTTTGAATCTTTACTATTTAATATTTAGCCAGTCCTTACTGCAGAAATAAGCAGGCTTTTTATATTACCTCTTTTCTTACACCTCCAAGCTATCTTTGCATGTTTTTAATACTTATTTTTAAGTGTCTATAAATCTTCTATAAACTGAAACCAGAAAAGGAGTTTCCTTATTTTGATGCATATTTTTATATACCCTATTTTATTGGAGGCCAACTAATCTTCAAGATTTGCTGTAACTCCTAACAATCACTTAGGTTAGGAATGTATCCAATATATCCCAGCTCCCTCTATCATGCATATCCACATTTCATTATTTTTGAATTTGGCTAAAGAATAATGGGCACTCAAATCATCATTTTATATATTCTCCGTTTAGAGGCATACCATGTTTCCCTTTATATTCTGAGGAAAAATGCTCCATTCTGAGAAATAACAGTGAGTTATTTCTCAGTCAGGGCCCTTACATTTCTATTGGTCTCATGCATGATCAAAATAGACTTACATGAACAAATTAGACTTCTCCATCTTAAGACAGAAAATACCATTGAGGACATTCAATAACATGAATAGTGGACTGGGAGAGGCTCCTCATTACTGCTAGGGCTGTTTTCGTGACTTTTGAGGAACGTGGGCTTGAATATATGTTTCATGGAGGAAAACCAGCACTATAAGTCAATATGTGCACCTTATACAAATACAGTGGTGATTGCAGAATAAATCTGGGTCATGGTCCTTTGCTCTAAAATTGTGAGCAAGGCCTTCAGAAACTTAAGACTTAGCAACAGTTGTTTGTAAGAAAAAAATTGTAAAAGATCACCCGTGCTGAATTTTCTCAGAGGGGGAGATTTTCCAGGTCTAAATCTAGAAAGGGAATGGGAGGCCCATGAGAACTGCAAATCTCCCTTTGTGAGGATTCAATTTAAGTTACATGGCTCTTTTCCTGCATATTGTATGCCATTTTAAAAACTTACATATAATAGAATCCTGGAAAGGTGCTAGACCCAGGAAAAACATCTCCTCACTCTCTCATCTTAATACTTGATTTGTAAACAAGTCTATTTCCTTCCAGAATGAATAACTTATTCTTTTATTTGGTTGAAATCATTTTTTTGTGTCTCTCTTAGTGGGCATTTGTCGAGAACAAGAGTTGTGGTATCCGCATCTAGTCACATCATGTTACCTAGAACACAATATGACATGTGAACATGATCAATAAATGCTTTTTATGTTCCAGTGATTCATCAATTGCTTGGGAGAGAATGAATTTCATCGTGATTATCCTTTCATCTTTAAAATGCTTAAAATAAGGCTTTGTAAATAAGTGAAACTCAATTCAATCGTGGCCTTAAAACAAAGAAGGTAATACATGAGGTATTCTACAAGATGAATGCTTTGTTAGAATGGAACACACCTACTTTCCAAATTTGGAGCTCAGATGCAGAATCTGAGCCATTAGCTTATATGAGAAATATACCAGACAATACAAATTTATCTTTTTCTTCATCAGAATAGTATATTACAAAAAAAAATTATTTTAAAACAGGAGCTGCCATTTGTCATTGTGACATTTCATGTTTGGTTTCAAGTTCTACTTCTTGGCATCAGATTCAGTCCTGAACCATTTCCCTGGTACCATGTACTACTCTAGCAAGTGCCAACTGCCTGTTGATGAGTGGTGCATATGTGTCTGAGGAACAATTGTACCTGTACTTTCACCTTAATCCATTTAAAATACCCTCTGCTTTGTTTTTAAAAGTGACAAAGACAATTTGATATCATCAAAATCTGAGTAAGTAGCCCAGACAAATACGTTTTAAGTCAGAGTTGGATTGGCTCCTACTGTTCACATCATAAATTCATTCTATGGCCCTCTGAAATAGAAAATCAGTTGTTTCTTTGAACAGTTTTATCCACTCTCCTCCCAATATGCAGGCTATTTCCATGTAAGTGTTCAGCACATGTAAATAAATACAGTGTCATGCTTTTTATTTTCAAAATAATTGCAGTGAGATAAAATTTGAAGCAAACATTGGGATTCAGGCCCGGATACAGTCTTTGGTTTTTAGAAATGCAGAAAAATGCTTTTTTCCCTGTGATGTAACTTGTGAGAATTTGGCTTCATGTGTATTATATTTTATTTTTAGTCATTGTTCTCCAGAGATACAGAACCAACGTGCAAGTCCATGAACATGCACACACACACACATGAACACACACACTCTTATCATAACGAGTTGACTAACAATTTTAAGTAGGTTGATGTGTTCATCAATGTGCATTTGACAAGCTGGAGACCAAGAAGAATCAATGATGTAAGTTCCATTCTGAAAAGTGGCAGGCTCAAGACCCAACAGCTAATTTTTCATTTTGAACCCACTCCTAGGTAAAGAATGGTTGTCCCAGCTCAAGGGACAACTCCTCAAGTAAGGCTAGAGGAGTTCATATTTCTCATCCTTTTTGTTCTATCAAGTCTTCCAACTGATTGGGTACAGTCACCCTTATTAGAAAAGGCAATGCACTCAGTCTATTGATTCAAAAGCAATTTCATCCAAAAATAACCTCACGGACAGATCCAGAGTAGTGTTTGTTTAAATGTGTGACCATCCTTGTATGGCCCAATCAAGTTGACACACAAAATCAATCTTCATACTAGGAATGGCTTAAGACCACGGTGATCCCTTGAGTATACGTGTGCACATCTACATGTGAAATTTCTCAACACCCACTTGTCACTGTGTGCATTTGTTCGATGAATGCATTTACACACTGAATGGCAGTAAACATATGTTTAGTCTTTTGAAAATACCTGGATATCTACTAAGTGTTTTATAAATGTGGCCTCATTTATTTCTCAGGACAAGTATCTATCTTACAGGATGCACATTATCAAAACTTTGCACATATCGAAATTAACTCTAAGATGAGTAGAGTAAATTACCCCAAGTTACAAAACTTATAATTCATACTCAGAGATTAGAATACAGATCTATTTGACACTGAAACATTTCATCCTTTATTCCGTTTTGCAAGACATACTTGAAAATCACGATACTCTGAAAATCCACGTTGTATATAGAATCTGAAGATTTAAACATCATAGTCAAGGTTTGAGGTATAATCTTTCTGCCACAGAAGCAAACTTGAAGCTAAGAAAATACCATTAGAAAAAGCAGTATTTCATCTTTTGTACATGTAGAAAAATAGCAGGGAGAAAGACATTTTCAAGGCATAAATATTGGAATGCAGGAAACTGAATTAAACCCCTGGACACTAGACCACTGCCTTTCTCTGGTAGAAATAAATATTTTTTTTTAAAACCAGAGCTCTCAACTCTCATTTCTTCAAAGAAATTCAGAGTTAGGTCTAATTATGACCTCTCTGTGACAACAACTATTAAAAAGATATGTTATGATGCAATTATTAATATTTAACAAGTCAATGTAGTGCCCTTTCTGCTAGACCTAGCTATCATTCAAATTTTAAGGAATATACATGTAAAAGGTACACCTATGTTTTCTTGCCTTTTGGAATTTCATATGACTCCTCCTTGGTAGAACCAAAAGAGAAAACTCAATACAATAGCACAGATGTCTTATTACTATTATAATTCCAGATACCATATTTTCCATTAAACTACCTATCAAGTTCAATTTTAAGCCCACCTGGCTAAATGTATATCTATTTACCATGATTCTATAACCCTAGATTACATTACAACCCTCAAAAAGACATCTTTTAACATCTAATAGAGAATTTTGCATTAGATATAATGGAATAACTGACACTAGACTTCCCTAACTATATAATTAGGCAAAAATTATGAAACACAATGTTTTAAAATACAGGACAAGAGGTAGTATATGATTTTTAAAAAAATCTCAAAAAGTAAAAAATAGGTAAAGAAAGAAAAAGAATCCAATAATTGCTCAGTGTTTCTGTCTAGAAACATTTCCCAGACCATATCATGCAGGGCATTGCAATACAGCATGATGGTCTTACAGAGTGAAGAACAAAGATAAAATTTAAGGTTATAAAAGAAGCTGAAATTTTCAGGGCATGGTATCAGGAAGGAGCAAAAACCAGAAATCTGCATAGAGTCCCTTTGAGTCTTTGGGCAAATGCTAGTCAAGGCACATGCAGGAAAAGATAAGACTCTATACACTAGGCAAAAGCAACTATCATGGGAAGAAAGGCTGTGGGGTGGATGCAAACAAAGCAATTCCTGGAGTTCTATCCTGCAGGAGGGGCGATTTTGAGCTGTGATAGCCAGAATGGAAGGAAATGACTAAAGAGAGCATTTGGTAGAGACCCCAAAAGACCAGATGTAAGGGCAAGAGCTTAGCTATCCTAAAGTCTACTGTAGATTCAACTTATTAAAACTTTAAGCACAGGACAGAGCAGTGGCTCCACAATCACGGTGCTTGCCTGGCATGAGTGAGGACATGGGTTCAAAACCCAGCACCATGTACACAGTGAAGATTTCAAGCAATGGAAGCCACATGAAATAAATAAATAAATAAAATTGATTCTCTCTCTCTCTCTCTCTCTCTGTCTCTCACTGTACCTCTCTCTTAAAAACAAACCAAAAAGAAAACCTTAAGCAATTGTATAAAGAATCAAAGTGATCTATAAGTAAACTAGTTTTCTGCCTTCAAACTTCAAAGAAAACAACTAAATCTAAATAAGCAGCAACATAGAGATCATGATTCTCAAAATACAATCAAAACTCACTAGACATGCAAAAAATGTGCTATAACTACCAAGTTAACTTAATAGTTTAATATAAAAATTCAGTTCTAATTCCAGGAGTATTTTTAAAATTGGGAATAAAAATTGAGTAAAGAAAAAAATTACAGTAGTGCTAAAACCCATGTAATGGAAAGAAATAAATTTAGCAAATATCTACACACATTGCAGTGCTGAAAGAAATGAAAGAAGTTCTAAAGAAATATCCATGGACTAGTGATCAAATTGTTGAGGTATATCTTCTGCATAATTTGTTGTATGGATTCAATATAATCTCAAAAAAATAATAGCAAGAATTTTGCAGAAAATTATCAGATCTATCTAAAACTAACGTGAAAATTCAGTGACCTAATGCACAAAAGGAAATTAGGGATAAAACAAATTTGGAAGATACCTTATTTGTGGATCAATTATAAACCTACATTGATCTAGGCAACATGATTTTTTTTAAGAGAGAAGGACAGAGAGAGAGAGAGAGAGAGACAGAGACAGAGAGAATCAATTTTTATTGAGTTTTTCACATGGCTTTCGTTGCTCTGACACTTAGTTGTGTACGTGGGTGCTGGGATTTGAACTCGTGTACTTGTGCATGCCAGGCAAGCACCATAATCACTGAGCCACCGCTCCAGCCCTGCAACATGATATTTTATTTTTTAAAAACACAGATACGTTAATAGAACAGAATGCTAAATTTTGAAATAGACACTATTTTTGGCATTTGCATTCAAGGTATCTAAATAATACAATGAAAAAAAAAGAAACATTCCAAAAATATTCTGGAACAAGTGCGTAGCTATTAGAGAAAGAGAAAGCAAAAGGGTTAGAACTTCCACCTTTACTTTACACTATACCAAAAATAGTAAATAATTCTAGCTGGCTCATAATTCCAAATGAGTTAAACCTAGAAGGGTCTAGAAGAAAACAGGAGCTCACAGGGTAGGCAAGGATTTCTGACAAGACCTAGAAAGTGTTAGCCATAATTTAAAAATTGATGTTTGCTTTATCTAAATTAAAATGCCTGTACATTATTAAACATTGTTAAGAAAATGTAAGCCTCAAAAGCACATATAGAGAAAAGGTATTTGTAATACAGATATTTCTCAAAGGACTGGTTTATAACCTATAAGCAACTCATAAAAATCAATATAAAAAGACTTTTTAGAAAAGTATAGTTTAAATATGTGTGAAAGACCTTAATAAGCACTTTACAAATGAAGAAATAATAAATGTCCAATGAAAGCATGGAAAAGCACACAATGTAATTTGTTATCAAGGAGCTGTCAATTGAAATCTTAACCACTACTTGATACCACCAACAATGGCTAAAATTAAAAATATTGGAAACATCAATTATTGGTTGGTAAGAATGTTGAGCTGCCACATTGCTGGTAGATATATAAGAGTGTTCAGCTCCTTTGGAAATAAATTTGGCAGTTTCTTTCAAAGCTAAATGTGCATACACTCTATTCAGCAGTTGCACACATAGGTATTTATACAAAAGAAATGATAATAACTATCCACTGATAGTCTTGTACAGAGTGCACATAGCATCTTTAAACGTATAAATGGACCAATGGATTAAAAATATATTGTATTTTATTCATGCAAGAAAAACCCATGCAGCAGTTAAAAGGAACTATTGATACATGACACCACAGAGAAATCTCAGCAGTATGTAATGTGAAAGATCAGAAGCTAACTGGTACCATATGACTGTACTTATAAGAAATATTAGAATAGGCAAAATGAATATATGGCAAAAGAAATTGGATAAGTAGTCAAATCTAGGGTAGAATGAAGATTGACAGGGAAAGAAAACTTTCTGAGATGGATATTTTCTATTTCTTGACAGAAGCATGGGAATACACAGGTTCAGGCATTTTTCAAAACTTACATAAAACTACTTTGTTTTGACTTTCGCATTTTACTGTCCATGAACTATACCTCAGTCAAATGTTCTTAAGCCCAAAAAATAATTCAATGGCAAGTATAATGTTAGGTGCATAGTAGGCACTCAATAAATATACATTGCATGGTATTCCTAAGAAAAACAACACATAATGATTTTTCTTTGCAAGGAACTACAGCTAATATTAAAGAAACAACTCAAAGAGAATGTGAGTTGCATCATTCTTGATCATAATGGATGTGAAAATTATTTTTTTCAATACCGATTTCTGTTCCAAGTGAAACTAAAATAGACTGATTTGTTCAATCTGCAGAGAAATTTAGGTAGTGTTAAAGTGGCTCATCGAGAGAATAGAAGCCAAAGCTGGCAAAGATTTCTTGGCCTGACCTCTACCTGTAACAAACCTAAGCCAACGATTGTGGTTGCATTTCTCAAAGTCCATTTGACTGACAGGAGCTGTCAGCAACAGTGATACTTAGCAGAGATTCATTAACCTGCAGACCTTTCCCATTTGGGAAATATTTTCTCAATCTATTGAAAGCATACTCATTTCTTTAAGAACAACCTCACGTGCACTTCCTCCTTGAAGTCTTTTTTCAAGCTTTGAAGCCTGAAATGATCTCCACATCTTCTAGATCTTATGGCAATTTCCCAGTGCTTCTATTATAAAACCCATCACCTTCCACTTTATATTACAGCAATTTGGGTACCTGTTTTATCCCCTGTTGGATTGCAAACTGCCTTAGAGGAGAGAGCTAGTTATTCGTTTTATAGTTCCACAGAACATACCACACTGTCGTTTTCTATTCCCATATTTGCCAAAACAAGTTCAAGTTTGTGAATAAATAGCAAATGGAGAAACGCTTGGATCAATGATGAGACAGGAAGAAAGTGAAAATATAAACAGAAGAATGAGATTGTATTTAGCATTTTTTATTAATTTTATTAGTTATCTTTCAAAGGAAGATTTTTTTCTAGTTATGTACTATAGGTAGAACTTGAACTAGACAGGAACTTCGCTAATGAGGAATGAGGAGATGGACACATCAGTAAATAATTCTAAATAATAACTTTAGTGTAAGAAGAGATCTAATGGAGGAGAGTTCATGAGAGTGTGACAGTACAAAGGTAAGAAAGTAAACATAGTAAATGGAGGTTTGGAGAATATATGGGGAAATCGCACATAACTTTTTGGGCTCATACTAACTGTCTGATCAAGAGTTTACCAAGCTCTGCTTAAGTCCTCTAATCCTTTCAACAAACATAGGAGGTATTTCTATTATTCCTGTCCTCAGATGAAGAAATGGAGACACTAAAATTAAGTATTAATCTTTAATCACAATAATCTGGGCCTTGAGATGTGAGAAGCTTCCTTTGTCAGGTATGTGCAAGGATGTTCATGCTCAGTTAGAATGGTTTATTTTTATTTTTATTTTTTTAAAGAGAGAAGGACAGTGAGAGAGAGAGAGATAGAGAGAATCAATTTTTATTGAGTTTTACACATGGCTTTCGTTACTCTGACACTTAGTTGTGTATGTGGGTGCTGGGGTTTGAACCCATGTACTTGTGCATGCCAGGAAAGCGCCGTAAACACCAAGCCACCACTTTCTCCCCAGTCAGAATGGTTTTAATCTGTCAAGGATTTTTACTGTTTCACTTAAATCAAATTGCTGAATGCTGTTTCTTCATGTAACAACACAACCTATCAGAGAACTGCCAGAATTTATCAGAGTATCCAAGCAGGTAATGGTTATTCAAACCTCAGGAAAGGCAGGAACCACATCAGACTAGCAGGTGGAGATTATGGGTCTTTTGGATTTGATTCGAGTCTTCAAACAGATCTAAATTTTTGGATCGATCAGTTTTGGATAGTGCCACGGCCCTACTGAACAAGGGCCACCATTTAATTTGCATGGGATACCACTTTCATTACAAAGTATAGACAAATAACATGAAAGTTGTTAGCTGGAGTTACACAATACGGATTCTCACGTGAAGATCAATGCTAGCCATGTGGCACATGGGAGCTAGGAAAGATTTAAGCAGAAACAATGCAAAAGAACACAATAGGTATCTGCCTCAGAGACTGGAGATTCTCATGTATAAATGAGTCTCAAATATTATATATCAGGCCATTCTTTTCATCTAAATTCCTGCTTGTATTTAATGCAATGAATATTTTCCAATAATCAAGATCCCATTTTCTATGTTTCCTTTTCTTTTCCCCTAATTCTAGATTGTTTTTACCCAGATTAAGATACAGGGCATTTTCCTCTGACTCAACACGTTACTTGAAATTGTACTGCCATTTACATTAGGGCCTGTTTAGCATCAAGGTGGATGGAGTTGGTAACTAGTAAATTAAGTAGTTCACCATTTGAGTCAATTGGCAGAAGATTCAAAATCAGAGTAGTATATCCAATTGCAAGTAAGTCTAAAATAAAGGTGTTTGCTTGCAATAATAATATTGATATTTCTAGCTGTCTTGCCTGTTTTGTCTTTGTAGGAAAAAGGAGAAAGCACAGAGAAAATAAATAGTAATATTTTATTACCATGTTATTATTAAACATTACATCCTATGTGTGCATTGCTTTAGTGAATCATCCAATTGACATACAAGAGTTTTCTTTTTATTTAAAAAATATGAAAACCAGCCGATTTAAAGAAAGTTTCTTAAAGTTTTATTCCTAGAAGGTAACACAAGTACATGGGTTTTCTGTGTCAAGTTTTCGTAAGCCTAGGTCCTAAACGCTGCATTGTTTTTGTTGAGCAGTTAAAATATTGTTTACTATCTACAGAATTCATTACCTTGGTACCTTCTGTTCAGGTTTCCTATGATCTTCTCAGTTTCTTTCACCTTCCACAAGAGTCATGTTCTTCTTCTTAATACTGGTTATAACTATATTTAATAACAACTCATATGAAAAATGACCTCTTCTATCAGTAGCATTGGAAACAGAGACCCCCGATATTTAGTAGACACTCCCTTCCAAGGAGGTGGGAGACTGCACCCATATTGTTGGTTTATCAATGACTTATAACATATGTTATACAACTAATGTAACCACTTACCTCCCCCCCCATCCATCAATTATAACATTAGTCTGTTCCCTAAAAGACTGAAGGAAGGCATAAATGAGTTAATGTCTTTCCAAGTGCCTAATCAAATATAAAATCTACTGTTACAAATTGCTTTGCCTAACTTTTACAGACGTTTTAAAAGAACCCACTGATTCTTCACATTTTTCAAAGTTGAAAAATCAGGAAACAGAAAGTTAAAAATAGAAAACATTTTCCAAGAGTCCATTGTAGGAATTAAATGGGTGGAGAAGGTTTTAGGGACCAAATAGGCAGGTGGGATTTACTCTGAGGCAGGCTAGTTACGGCAGGTGCTGATTTTCAAAGACAACAAATATAAAACTTTAAGCACCCACTACCTTTAACTAATAACACCTGGAATTTGTAAAACCCCAAATACTAAAATCTACTAGGCTGATCTATCTATTGACCTTTGCCACATTTTTGCACCTTTGTGAGTATTTGGCAAAATCCTCCCTGACTTTGTCCCTTTGGTGTAGCTCTCAGGAATGTGAAGCTGTACTGCAAACTGTGCAGCCCAAAGAAGCAGAGAGAAGACACAAGAGTGTTTTCTGGCCTGTTAACCAAGCTCCAAACCGCAGGCTTGTCCCTGTGAGATTTTGTTTGATTTAAATGTTCCCACCTTCTGGAGAGTCCTCCCTTACGGCTTTGTTAGAAAGGCCATATATTTCCAGATTTCATTCAGGGTAGGCATTTGTTCATTCAGAGAAAGACAAAAACTAATTCTCTGGGGCACACTGACATTGATCAGAAATAAAGCTAGGTCCCAACGATAGTGCCAGACCAGGGAAACATCAGCTAGAATGAAACTCACAAGATGATTCAAGTGCTCATAAGAAATGGGCAGAACCTCTGGAGAAACTGAAACTACCTACTGTAAAGTTCTCTTTAAATGTGGGTTTGGGGGACAGGTGTCATAGGACAAGGTCATCTCTTCAGAGGTCTGTGCGGTCAAACTTTTGGTCCAGCCTTTTGGACAAAGTGTGTTGAGTCTGTGTGCAACATCTCCAGCCAGCTGGGAAATGATTTGACCTTCACTGGAGCGTCAGTCATTCTTTTGCTTGAGTAACTGAATGAAGAGTGTGTCATTCTGTCATAGCAAAAATCTGGAGAAGGGGAAAAATTAAATCGATCCTCTTCTACTCAGAGAGGCTTAGTTTCATTGGCATCAATCTGACACAAATACCCTTTTCTAGGTTTCTGTTTGCTCAGAGTAATTAAATATTCCTGTCTTTGACTCCACAGTGAAATGCCCTGGCTGATGGGCAGGACAATACTATCCACATTCAAAGAACAGGGTTGGAATTGTGCTCATTCTAAATGCTTCTGATCTCAGATATGTGTCTGCCTGGGTTGTCTCCATTTATCATTACAAAATCCATTCCATTAACTGTATGCAAGAAACTACTAAAGTTAAAAAATTATGTATAATGTGTAATTCATTGATACTTGTAAACCCTTATTTTAGCAGTTAATTATAGCATATCCATTATGCTATATGTAAGCAATTATATAAGCATTTTATGAACTTATAAATTTATGTTATTAATTAAAACATTAAAAATGAGTTCAAACATGAAGAGAAAAGTATCAGTAAGAAAACAAGAGATCTAGGCTATAAGACCTATTATCGTTTTGCCACAATTTGTTTAACTCTGAGCTCTTGATTATCTTACCTTTCTATTTTTTGTCTGCTTGCTTGGTTCTGCTTGTACTTGACTGTTTCCCTAAATGTAGAAGATGATGAAATGGTACTGTGACTGACCACAGTTGTTTTCTAAAAGAGTGGTAAAGTACAGGGCTTCTCTTAGTTAAAAAGAAGTGAATAACAACTGTCCCGTGTGCCTTTCAATAACTATCAAGATTAACCCCAGAGGAACCTCTTGTAACTGTGACGTAGATTGTTCTTTCTCTATTCAAGGAGACTCAACCCCATCTTTACAAGGGGAGAAAGGAGGTGCAGGTCATGAGTTACACAATCTGATTTTCTTCCTAGATTCCAATGCTTAGAATAAGTCTTTGCACATGGTCTAGATGGGAATTGGGGCCATCACCCATAGACTTTAAACCCTAAAAATACTTTATTTAGAGAGAACTAATTTAATTTAGGGAGCTTGCTTTTCATTTTTTGCTTCAAGTTTTCTGAAAATAGCTTTAGGATCCATACTAACCTGCTATAAATGATCAGACCAATCTTTTTACATTGTCCAAGAAACAAACAAAAAAAAAAAAGTTCTGTAATTATGCAGTAAAAACTGAGGATCTACCTTGAAAAATACTAGATGCTAAATACATGGAATTAAGATGTTCAAGATTTCAAAAAATTTTTCCAAATGTAAACAATTTTATGGATTCTTTTATTTTTTAGATCTTTTATTAAGGAGTTGAGTTATTGTAAAATCATAAATCTACATAAAATAACAATATGATATGCATTTGTTCTTAAACCAGAATTATCCCCACATCCCCCAAACCCCAGTCATTTGATTCTTCTATATTTCCCCAATACAAGCGATATAAATGTTTAGATTGTGAATTTTACAGAATTAAATGATTGCATAAAGTATGAATTGGATTCCCAGAGAGGTAAAGAGTATGCTACATTGTTGATTATCTCCCTAGGTCCCTTCCTATACTCCTTCCCTCCCCTCTCCCCTCTCCTTCCCCCACATTTCTGTGGTTGCCCTAGATTATGTATTGCTACACCTTTTCTGGATCTAATGCATGAATTTGACAATCTTTCACCCAAGCTTGGGTTTTGCTCTAGCCTCCACAAACAAGGGAATATATTCGACCCTTGATTCACTGGGTTTGGATGACTTTACTCAGAATGATTTTTTCCATTCCCATTCATTTATATTAAAAGGCTGCAATATCATTCTAATTCCTAAGTAGAATTCCGTTGTGTGCGTGCCTGTGTGTGTGTGTGTGTGTGTGTGTGTGTGTACAGCTTTTGGATCCTTTGTTCCCTAGGCACTTGGAACAGATAGAGTGTGTCTTTTGTATCATCTTTTGTATCAATATTCAAATAAAAACATTTATGATTGATCCATTAAGGTTTCAGAACTCTTGTTTAACTTTGTAAGTTGAAACGATGCAACCCAATAATCTAAACACACACACAGTGAAAGCCAATGGGTAGGAAGACTTGGAAGTTTATTGGAACTGGGGAGAAACTGGTGTGAGCAAAAAGGAAGGAGAGCTGCACATATGGTCCTTTCTCTTTACTAAGTTGGTGGCACAACACAATTTTCTGACTAGGATTTATGTCTAGCCTTTTGAATGAATTTATGTTAATCAGGATTTGTCCAGTTCTTATGCCTATACATATACATAGTATATCTTATCTTTGATTTTCATTGCAACTCTGAAAATCATTATTCATCAACTTAGATGGGAAACTAGCATCAGAGCTTAGAACTCATCCATATTGTTCTGAAGACAGTACTTTTATAGTGTGCTATGCTACTTCTGCATGATCAATGAATAGGCTATGGAAGGAAATACTTGCATTTAAAGACTGCTAAAGATTCTGTGGTGGCCAGGTTATGGTGTAGGCAAGTTAACTTTGAATAGATTAAGTGGGTTAGTTAAGGGAAGTCTTTAGACATCAAAGTGAAGATTGAAGTCTATCCTGGAGGTTGTAGAAGGCCATTCAACCAGGGCATGATATGGGTGCTACTTAGATTATAAGAAATAAAAATATTTCTCTATAATTGTCACTTTTGTATGCAACTAACTAAAATGAACCAGGAATACAATAGGTACTGTTCAACAAACATTTCATGATAGAACAAATAAATCTATTACAAATTGATATACTAGAGTAATTAAAAATTAAACTTGGAGTCAAAATCAGTTCTATTATAGACTAAATTTCACTGATCAATTATGATATTAGTGGCAGGATTTGAACCAAAATTTTTCTCATTTACAGATATTCATTGATCAATTATATATTAAATATCAGCTTTTTGCAGCATATATATGCATATATATGTACATATACATGTATATATAAGTGTGTATATATATACATGGATATATGTATGTGTATGTGTGTGTGTATATATGTATATAAAGAGAGAGAGAGAGTATCCACTATTTACAACAAATGTATGCACATGCTAATTAAAAACCCACTTTGATTCATTACAGATACCAACAAATTTAAAATAATGCCTCTGTTTCAAAATACTTAAAACCTTGCTAAACAAATTATAGTTAATCATTTGAAGCTTTGTTATTAAAAAAAGTAATGGCAGTCCACTTGTAAAAATATAAGGAAATATACAATTATGTATCAAGAAAGGGCTCAAATGTCCTGTGACTTGAAACCATACTATAAATCATGATCAAAAGTTGTATTGGAGATATGACTCAAAGTGTAAGGACTTGGGTTCTATCCGTAGCACCACATGCACAACCAAATGTCAGAAAAAATTGAAAAGCATATAAAATTGATTGTCTCTCTTTAAAAAATTAAATAATAAAATAAATATAGAAGATAAAAAGTTATTACTGAAGACAATCTCAGTCTGTTCTGGGAGGTTGCTTATCACATTCTGTCCTCCTTAAGTCCATATTATTTCAATGTCCATATTTTCACATGTATTGGGGAACATTTATTATGCTATTTGTTCCAGTTGGGCAGCCAAAAGTGGTCTCTGAGTAGTGTTAATTTCTGTCTCAACTTCCCCTTCCAGTTCAGTGTAACCATTTTGATTGGAAACATCTGTTATTGGATCTCAAGTGTATCTATTAATGTGACTGTATAAGCCACCTCACCCTCCTTCTAGGTTTTTAAGATCAATATTTGTAATCATGGTTAGAAACCACTTTACCAAGAGAGACTGGAGAGACCACCATTGACCATCTCCTCCATACAAAGAAGAAGAAAGAAGAAGAGGAAGAGGAAAAGGATGAAGAATAAGAGGAAGCAGAAAGGGCAAAGGAGGAAAGGGAGGAGGAAG
>PVKS010030676.1:0-24179 GCA_004027875.1 Aplodontia rufa
GGGGGGATAAGGGTGGGTAACTGGGGGAATCTTGGGGGTAAATCTAATTTTCACAATTTTTATATATATTATATTATTTCATTAGAAGTTTGTTTGATTATTCAACAAATAAATTTCTGAATTAAAAAAACTAAATAAAGTTGATTCTCTCTTTCACTGTCCCCCTCTCTCTTTAAAAAAAAAAAAAAAACTCTATACCACCCAGAGACTTATGAGGCAGGAGGATCAGAAGTCTTACAAGATCAGTCAGCAACTTGAGACCCTACCTCAAAATAAAAAAGGGTTGGGGATGCAGCTCAGTAGTAAACTGCCCCTAGGTTCAATACCTAGTACAAGGGGGTGGGGGGGAAGCCACTCCCAAAAAATCCACAAAAAACCTTCTCTCTCTCTCTCTCTCTTTTTTTTTTTTTTTTTTAAGAGAGCAACAGAGAGATAGAGAGGTAGGGAGAAGGAGAATAAGGAAGAGGGAATCAATTTTACTTAAGGAAGAGGGAATCAATTTTACTTAGTTTTTCATGTGGCCTTTATTGCTTCGACACTCCATTGTGCACAGGTGCTGGGGCTTGACCCGGATCCTCACGCGTGCCAGGCAAGCACCATAACTGCTTAGTCACTGCTCCAGCCCAAAAAAAACCTGCTTTCATATATACTTTCACTTAAACAATTTCAGCAAAATTGAACAATATAAAAATCAGTTCTAGGGGCTGGAGCAGTGGCTCAGTGGTTGGAGCACTTGCTTGGCAAGCACAAGGACTCGGGTTCAAATCCCAGCACCACGTACACAACTAAATGATGGAGAAATGAAGGCCAGATGAGAAAATAAATAAAAATTGATTTTCTCTTTCACTGTCTTTAAAAAAAAAAATAATACAGGACTGGGGATTTGACTCAGTGGTGGAATACTTGCCTAGCATGCAAAAGACCCTGAATTCAATCTCCAGCACCACCAAAAAATATTATTAATAATAATAATTAGGAACAGATTTCAAAGGAGGTATTAATTCTCATTTTGAAAACTCAAAGCATTACTGAAAAAAAGTTTGAAAGATTTTTTTTTTAAATGGAGAAATACCTCATATTCATAGACTGGAAGACGACTTGAAGTGATATTCAATGCAATCCTTATCAAAATCCAAAGGGCCTTTTTTGCATAAGTACAAAAACTGATGCTGAAATTTATATGGAATCTCAAGTGACCCCAAATGATCAAACACAATCTTCAGAATTAAGAAGTTAGTGAAATCACAACTGCCCAATTTCAAAATTTACTACAAAGCCACAGTAATGACATAGTGTTATACGGGCCTAAAGATAAACAGATATCAAAGGAATACAACAAATAGTCTGGAAATAAATATGACACATAGACACACACACAAAGTTCTAACAAGAATGTAGAATAACCTCAACTCCTATCCATAAATAAAGGGAAATTAAGTTGGTAAAACCACCACTTTGAAAATCTACCAAATGCACACGTTACCTATGACTGAGCAATTCCATGTCCAAGCATATGCTCGACAAAAATGTACTCAATGTGCCAGGTGTGGTATTACACACTTTTAATCTCAGCTACTCAGGAAACTGGGGTAGGACGATCACAAATAATACACTCACATTTGAACCAAAACTAGAACATTCATGAATGCACTATTCATAATGGCCAAAAGACTGGAAAACTGTCTAAATAAATGGCCATTAATAAAAGGAGAAACATTGAAAAAGTAGATGGGCTAAGTTTAAGACAGTGGTAGAAACCTTGCCTAGTACGCACAGGACAACGGCACCAGACAAAAAACTAAAAAGGAGAATACAGCAGTGAGAACAAACCTATCTAATAACATGTGGAAACGCAAATATATGTCAAATGTTGAGCTAAAAATATCAAACAAAGAAAGATATTATTCCATTTCCATAAAAACAGGCAAAAATAACCTATAATGTTAGAAGTTTGGTAATGGTTAGCCCATGGGTTAAACAGGGAAGAAAAACCTAGAAGAAGCTTCTGTTGTGGCTTCTATAGGGCTAGTGTATTTTTTTCTTTGATATGAATGTTGGTTATGATTGTGTTCAATTTGTCAAAATTCATCCATTTGCAATGTGTTCTGTATTTTCAATTTAATAAGTTGGGGGGCTAGAGCAGTGGATCAGCAGTTATGCACTTGCCTGACATGCGCAAAGATGCATGTTTGAACCCCAGCACCACACACACAATGAAGTGTTGGAGCAACGAAAGCCACATGAAAAACTAAATAAAACTGTCTGTCTCTCTCGTAAAAAAATTTTTTTTAGTAAGTTAGACACTAATTCAAGAGGATAAATCAGAGTTATTTTTTTGTGGGGGGTTTGGTGCTGGGGGATTGAACTCAGTGCCTAGCATATGCTAAGCAGATTCTCTACCACTGAGCTATACCAGAGCATTTTTAAGGATGCTTAAGTAGAGGGATGACAAGAAAAAAAATGTTTAAAAAAAATAAATATCTCAGGGCACAGCAGTACACTTCTGGTATTCCAGCAACTTGGGAGACTGAGGCAGGAAGATTGTTCAAGGCCAGCTTGGGCAAAGTAAAAATTTAACAGGACCTTTCCTCAAAATAAAATTTTAAAAAGGCTGGGGATATAGCTCGTGGTAGGGTACTTGCCTAGCATGCATGAGGCCCTAGCTTCGATCTCTAGTACCACTTAATTAAATTTGGTGGCACTATGCAGGAGAGATTGAAGAAAAAAGTGGCAAAAAATTTAGGAACAACGTGACAGGAATCAGAATAAGAGTGGTTATAAGAAACAATACAGTTATAAATCACACACCATGACGTATAACTGAGAAGATTTGATGGCAGAGTAGAAAAATAATAAAATGGAAAACAATAATCAAGGATGACTCTTGCTTTAGGTCTAAAAGAAACAACAGTCTTATATAACTAAATATTAGACCTAGATAAAAATCTGCATTGGAATCCTTTCTAACATCTCTGTAGAGATGGTACCTAGAATCCCAAGATAGGATGCAAATGACAATGACAATGAAGATGAATAAAAGATAAATCTTAAAAGATGCCAAAAGTGATGGCTAAAAAGATAATATTCCAAGGAGCTAAGAGTTAGGATGGTAATATCTTTCAAAGAATGAAGTATTTTATTGGTAAAATAATTTCAATACTGACAAAAACATAAACAGGTTGATCAATCTCTTAAATGGGTCATCACACATAACCTTTAAGAGAACAAATACAGTACTGTGGCTAAGGAAGACAGACAACAGGAAGAAAAAACTAGGGCTGGGGATGTAGTTAAGCAGTACAACATGCTTGCTTAGCTTGAGCAAGGACCTGTATTTGATGCCCAACACAAGGAAGGGAGCAAAAGGAAAGGAATGGGAAGGGAAAAGGAAGGAACAAAACCCAGAAAATTTAGATAATGAATGAAAGCTACTTATGGGACAATGTTCCCAACAACAACAACAAAAAAAAAAAAAAAAACTGGGAAAAACAAAGGAGTACTATGAAGGAAAAAGAAATAAAAATAAGAAAAATTGCTTCTTTGTTTCTTCCATCATAAAAGAAAGAACGAGAGAGAGAGAGAGATAAGAGAGAAATGGGAGGAAGCAGAAAGAAACTGACCATCCTGGAAAAAGTGTAACAAAAAAACAGCTTCCCTCACTGCTTAGTAAGGCTTATTTCTAAAAGGTAGAATACACTCCCCTAAAAATTAAACTGAAGTGTGTCATAACTATGAATAAAAATGTCAAACTAAATAACAGGTTGAAGACTTACTCTGATTCAATGCAATGAAAAATCAAATACATGTTTATAAATGGTATTTCTGATACTCCCAAAGTCTGTCTTTATCAACACTATTCAGGTTTTGGTTAAAATACACAAATCTAACTATCAATCAGTGATCATTCTAAGGTTGAACAGTTAGTACCAAGTAAAACAAGATCTTTATTTTCATGAACCTTATAACGAAGTAGGGAAATAAGAGTGCAAGCTAGTCAACAAACAAGACAGCTTCATAGTGATAAATGCTATGAAGATGCTAAAAGGCCAAAACAAAGTGGTTTAAAAAATGGATAAAATAAAAGAGATATGAAACTAAACCTGAAAGATTAAGATACAGTGCGCCAACAATACTACATAGCAACCAAATGCTCGGAAGACATTAAAGGCAAGGGGGGCTATGAAGAGAAAAAAGCCTAAAATGGGAATACACTTATATAGCTAAGGTACAACAAACTCTGGAAAGTATGGTATACAAGATCAAAGCAATAGGCAAGCAGGCTTTAAGTGCAATGGATAAAGGATATCAAAGAATCCGGAGAAAGAGGGTTCAAGAGGAGGACATTCTCCTGGTTATTACATACACTCTTAGCTCTCCACTGAAAAATCAAGCCATAGCTTTCATACAGGACCCTTAAGATGTAAGCTACCCCTCCAATGATTAGGAGAAATGTCCTGCAAAGAAAGGTTCTATTACAGGTCCTGGTGGTACAGAGCACATCCTGAAGTCACACACAAAGGAGCCCTAGACTCTGAAGAATCACCACAGACTTTCAGTCTTTGCCTGCTACGACGCCAGAGACAGTGGCCTTGCCTTTGGTTGTTGGCAACTGTTTTGGCAGACCTATTTTTCTCTTTTCCCACTACTCAGCATCCCCAAAGCAGTTCACTCTCATGTAGTAGCTCAGACACTGCAGAATCCAGAACCAAGCTCCAGTTTCAGTTCCAATGATTGCTGTTTGAAAGTGACTTAATCTTCCTGAACTTCAGCTTTACTGATGAATTGATGTAATTGTAGTAGCACCTGCCTGATACAGGCTGTGACATGAGCTGATAGACTCAAGTGTCCATTATCACACACACAAAAAGATAGTGCAATGGAAAGCAACTAAAGGATTTTTCACTCAGAAAGAGTGACACAAGGGCTAGAGCGGTGACTCAGCAGTTATGGCACTTGCCTGGCATGCACAAGTACACAGGGTTTGAACCCCAACACCACCCACACAATGGTATGTCAAAGCAACGAAGGTCACATAAAAAAAAAATTAACGGGGGCTAGAGTGGTGGCTCAATGGTTACGGTTCTTGCCCAGCATGAGCGAGTACATGAGTTCAAACCCCAGCACCACATATACAATGAAGTCTTGGAACAATGAAAGCCACGTGAAACACTAAATAAAAAATTGTTTCTCTCTCTCACTGTCCCTCTCTCTTAAAAAAAAAAAAAAAAGAAAAGAAAAAAGAGTGACACAATCTCATTGATATTTTCCCAGAGATCATTCTATGTACATTATGGATTACAGAAAAATGAAGGCATGACATCTACCTGGAAAACCATTTAGATGCTACAAAGTGGGGATAGTGCTTTGGACAACAGAAGCAAAAATGGCACAAAAATCAGTAGAATCACATACCATGGGCAGAGATATAAATGGTGAAAAACTTTTTCAATGTGATTTAGCAATTAATCAAAATTTAAAATCTGCGTACCCTTTCAGCCAAGCAATTCCATTCTTAATAATTGATCTTTATATCTACAAAAGTAAATAAGGAATATTTATAAGGGCTAAAAAAATGAAACAGTTTCAAGATTTATCCACAGGTGACTGATTAAATCCATTTTATACGATGCACCCCCTTCAACAAGCCTGACATGCAATGCACACTGTTCACACAAAAGCAGGATTCTAAACTACAGAAAACTTATTTTGTAAAACTATTTTCAAGTATGTCTAATTTTCATATTTGTGAATTCTTTCTTTTTTTCCTAGTAAACCAAAGTGGTTCTCTCTATAACAATATTCTCACTGACTTGCTTCTGGATGTGCTTTCCTGTGTGTCTGAGCCATGTCTCCCCCTACACTCCTGCCACTGCCCATGCACCCATGGCAGTGTACAATCAAACAAATAAAAAAAAAATCTGCACATGCCACAGATGGAAAAGCTGAATAATCTATGAATTCTACGGTAGGAATCATGTAGAATATACGATCTATGATGCAGGAATTTGTTTGACACCCAAAACTAGGTGTTTAATCATATTTGACAAATGACTGAATAAAGGAAAGAAGAAATCTTAATAGGTTATAAATATATTTTCCACTGGATCCAGAAGCACAACTCAGGAGGATGAGATAGACCAGAATAGCCAAAAACAAAAAAGATATTACCACATGCAATAAACAAACATGACTCAGTAATGAGAACTCTCGTACATTATCTGTAAAGTGAAAATTGGTATTTTTATTTTGGAAAATTCTGAGGATATATACTAAAAATACGTCTACTCATTTCCCAGCAATTCTACTCCTAGATACATAACAAAGAGAAATCACTACCTATGTCTACCAAAAATTATGCACAAAAACATCCATATTAGTTTTATTCATTAGTGAAAAATCAAAAACAATCAAAATGTCCATCAACAGAAAAATGACTATGCATTTGTGGGAAGAGGCAAAAACAATGTGCAGATTTCCAATCTGAATGACTATGATAGTCAACACAAAACAGCAGGTTTTAAGGCTAAAATTTTCAGGAATCAGTTACTCTACAGGGGTAGCACTAGAAAACTGAAAAATCATTATTAGCTTTAAAAATAACCCATGAGGGACATGGTGGCAAATGTCTATAAGCAAGCCCTAGCAACTCAGAGTGAGAAGACCCTTGAGCCCAGGAATTCAAAATCAGCCTGGGAAACACAGCAATATCCTGTCTCAAAATAACAATAATAATAGTATCTTATATGCAAGCAGAGATCAAAGTCATAGATAAGATTATAATAGCACAATACCAGGAAATAAATAATTATTTAATAAATGGCTCAATACATTACAAGGTGTCATTGAAAATGATTGAAAGGATTAAGAGTTAGATGAATGATATGATAAAGGTTAAGGAAGAAAAAATAGAGCAGAAAAAAATGGCCAAAAAATAGCATACTTGGCAAACAAAACCTGGATAAAGATGAGTGTATTTACCAATAGATACCGACTGACTGGTGTCCACTCAGGGACCCACGGACACGGGGACACACACACACACACACACACACAACATTAGCTAAAACAAAGAAGATACAGCCGTCATATTTCATCCAATTGAACAAAAAAATGAGAGATTTTGGAAGTAAAAGTATTATACATGTATACATTTTTTAAAACCTTAAATAAATAAGAAGTTGGTCTTTTTTTTTTTTTCTATAAAGGGGTACCTTTACAGAAGGTCTCTGTCACATATTTTTTATACATGGAAAAAACAGGCTGTAGGCTAGATGTAGCCAACTCTTGCCTTAAAATAATTTCTGGAAAAAAAGTTCATATACAGCTAAATACCATTTCATATATAAAGGTAATTTTATTTATTGGAACATGCTGCACGTTATTTTTCCCCTTCAATAATAAAGAGACCCAGTTATTAATCTGAACCATTCTCTTCATCCATTAGCTCAAAAGCTCAACCTTAGGGGCTGGAGCAGTGGCTTGGTGGTTACTGCGCTTGCCTGGCAGGTGTGAGTATTCAAGTTCAAACCCCAGCACCAAGTACAAAACTAAGTGTCTGATTCAACTAAAACCACATGAAAAACTAAAACTTAAAAAAAAAAAAGGTTCTCTCACACTGTCCCTATCCCTTTAAAAAATAAATTAAAAAAATAAATTTAAAAAGCTCAACCATACATAACCCCATCAGCTGCTGCTTGTAATAAAGAAGTACACCTGACCCTTTCACTTATCAGAACTCCTTCATTAGCCTTCAAAGGTATCCGTCTACTCCCACTTACTGGGGACTGAAGACAGGGCCTTGCTAGGCAAATGCTCCACCACTGAGCGCTACATTCCCTAGTTCCCCAAAGGAATTTTAATGATAAGTTTTCCACCATCCAAGATCAGATTAAACTGCTAGATAATGAGGGTAAAAATATTATAACTGAGCAGGGACATAGCTTAGCAGTAGAGTGGTTGCCTGGAGTCAGGAAAACTCCAGCACCTCCAAAAAAAATAATAATTCTTTAAAATTTTATTTTTAATTATTATTATGTTCAAAAATAATAATTCAAGAGTATTTCAGACATTGGAGCTTTCCAAATTAAGGATGCTCACAGTCGAAACTACGGAAATATGTGAAAAATCACAAATCTCAACCTGAAAAATAAACAAACTTTCTTTTCTTTTTTAGGGAGTAGTGCTGAGGATTGAACCCAAGGGGCTCCCTACCACTAAGCTATATCCCCAGCTCCTTTCTGTTTTTTAAATTTTTTTTTTTGAGGTGCTGGAGCATCAAACCTAGTGCATGCATGGTAAGCACATGCTCGTACCACTGAACTATATCCCCAGCCTTCTTTTTGGTTTTTTTTTTTTTTTTTTTTTTGAGATGGTCTCACCACATTGCCCAGGTTGGCCTCAAACTGGCAATCCTCCTGCCTCAGCCTCCCAAATTGCTGGAATTACAAGTGTGTGCTACTGTGCGCAACTTACATATGTATTTTTACAATTACTGAAGCCTTAAAAAGAAGAAATCCGGGCTGGAGGGGTGGCTCAGCAGTTTCAGCGCTTGCCTGGCAAGTGCAAGGACCTGGATTCAAACCCCAGCACCACGTACACAACTAAGTGTTGGAGCAACGAAGGCCATGTGAAAAACTAAATAAAGTTGTGTCTCTCTTTCTCTGTCTCTCTCACTGTCCTCCTCTCTCTTTAAAAAAAAAAAAAAGAAGAAGAAATCCTATCAGTTGTCATAAAGTAGACAAAATAACAGGATATGGTGATAAGTGAAATAAGGAAGACACAGACAAATGCTGCAACATATTCACCAAGATTCATTTATGCAGCATGAAATTTAAAAAAAGAAACAATACACCATGCTATTTTAATATATAATAATCTTCAGTTTGGTTTTTCAGCTGGGCAATTTATAGACTAGGGAATTCCTAGACAATAAATCCATAAACGTTAAACATAAATAAATTTACTTTGAATCCATTTTGTGCCTCATTTGGGTAAATTTTGTTTCAATCACCACTTGGTCTTTTTTCTCTTCTTCAATACCACCAGTGCATAAACAAATAAAAGATCTCCATTCTGATAAAATATCCAGTTTGCCTTCAATTCTGGTTCCTGAACCCAACTGATAATGATTATTGTTATATCACAGAATGTAAAAGCAGCTGTGGTCAATTTTATAGTATCTCACATTTCTCAACATTTATAGCATTCTGTAAAACCAATGTGTCAAATCCAAAATTTGGCCCATCTCAATCTTCCTTTTATTTCTAAAATGAAAAAATGATTACCTACCTTTCAGAAATCTCTTGCTTGAAATGAGGAACTTCAAGTGCTGAATCGGTATCCATGAAACCAAGAAAGTCTTGTTTTATATTAAGGGAAGGCTTCTCCAAACACTTTACTGATGGATCAAAATCAATTGGCTGTAACTCTGACCCCTCACCTTCTGTAAGTCGGACCCGATGACCAGGAGAACTAGGAACACTATTCCCTTCTTGATCAGAACTGTTCCTTTGTTTTCCATCTCTCTGGGGCTTACTATTCAGACCATCATCCCGAAAGCCTTTGGCAAATGGATTGTAATCTATTTTCAACTGGGTAATCTGAATGTTCTGATAAGCTGTAACTGCAAAGAATTCAGTCTGTGGGAAGGTAAAGGTGTGGACACCAGGACCATTTAATTGTATCACTTCTGTAGCCTTCTCTGCAGGTACCAAATGAAGTCTTGGCAGATAGCGATGCATAGAGTGCAAGATAATATGTCCTTCTTGGTCCAATGTATTGTTAGTGAGCTTGAGTTTATAGAAAGATACTGGTTGATGCATCCAATAATGACCTGTGGAAGGAGATTCTGGATGAATGAAAACCCTCCCCAAAACATGGGGCTCAGCCTTCCCACTGGGTTCCCACCAACGTCCATTCCATTTATAACGATGGTTATCCACAGGAGATATATCCATAACAAGAATATACTTTAAATTTGTATCTAAACCTGTTATCCAATATCGACAATAAGGAAACATGCGTCTTCCCTGCTTGGTCAGAATCATCTCTGTGCTTCGATTATGGAACTCATTCCACATACTGTTGTTATCGAGCGTGACAGTGATTCTTCCCACAGTACAATCAGCTGGAAGGCATATCTTCCCTTTAGATTTTCCTGGTGATGACACCCTACTAGCCAAAGCACAGGCTTCCCGATTAGTAACCAAAATTCCTTGGTCAGTTTTGCCATTTCCTGGCTGTTTTAAGATGACAAAGAATGTAGGTGCTGTTCCTGCCACTGTCCCACCATCTTGATTAGCCAATATAACCTGCTGTTTCTCCTCCATGATTCCAGTGGAAAACTCAGTAGTATAACTGTAGTCACCATACAATCACAATGGCATTCCCATCCTAAAAACAAGCAAAAAAAAAAAAACAAAACAAAAACCAAACAAACAGAAAACCTTTAATCAAGTAAATACTTATTATGTGAACAAGAATACAATGATTATGTCATCCCCCAAATATTCCAAGTTTTTCTAAGAATTATACCTACTTATACGCTTTTTTAAATCACTGTAAGGATATTCATTCTAAAATATCTAATCATTCAAACCAATTTTTAAGTTCACTTTAATTAGTAAAATTAGTAAGAATCCAGACCTAAGAAAATTCATTATAAATCCTATTCTCACACAAAAATACAAAGATATATTCACCTTTAGAAAAATTATAAAATGTAAACAAATTTAAGGAAATAAATTTTAAAATGATCCCAACACTATGAATTAATTTGCCAAAATATCACTTTACATAGCAAGTTCTTTCGGAATGGGTGAAAAAAACAAAAATACAAGTTGGTGTGGGGTGTAAAGCTTAGAGGTAGAACGCTTATCTAGCAAGCCTCGAGTCCCAGGTTCAACACCCAATACAACAAAAAATAAAAACATTAATTTCCATTTCCATTCCAAATAGCTAAAAGTACAGAATTACCTCTTTTTATGATACCAACACAGATTCATAAATAAATAAATAAAATGCTATCTGGATTTATTAATATTTAAAGAAGCTATGGCAAGCTTGGGCTGGAGCAGTGGCTCAGCAGTTACAGTGCTTGATTTTCTCTCTTCTCTCTCCTTAAAAAAAAAAAAAAAAAAATTAGTACATGCACACAAGAGGGCCTGGAATTTGTAATGATCCTGCCTCAGCTTCCAGAGTCACTGGAATTACAAGTGTGCACCACAGTACCTGGCTTAATTTTTTTTTTTTTTAAAGAGAGAGGGACAGTGAGAGAGACAGAGAAAGAGAGAAACAACTTTATTTAGTTTTTCACATGGCCTTTGTTGCCCCAACACTCAGTTGAGTACGTGGTGCTGGGGTTTGAACCCAGGTCCTTGTGTTTGCCAGGCAAGCGCTGAAACTGCTGAGCCACCGCTCCAGCCCTCCTGGCTTAATTTTTAATTCTTAAAGAAATCCTGACAAAGGGATGAAGTGGTAACTCAGCAGTTCCAGTGCTTGCCTTGCTTGTTCAAGTACACAGGTTTGAAGCCTAGCACCATGTACACAACCAAGTGTCAGAGCAATGAAAGTCACATGAAAAACTAATAAAACTGATTCTCTTTCTCTTTCTCACTGTCCCTCTCTCCTTTAAAAAAAAAGAAAGAAATTCTGACAAAGGTTATTATTAAGACACAAACCAAAAGTCAATAAGATAAAAACACTTTTTGACAAATTCAACATTATGCAAATTTTTTAATCTGGCAAAAGTAAAATATGTAAGCAAAATCAAAAAGCAACTGAATAATTGGCAGAGTATCTGCAACTTACATCATAAATAACTCATTACCATAATATAAAAGGGTTCCTATAGATGAACAAAAACAAATAACTGAGAAAGAGAGCCAAGGGGCTGGAGTAGTGGCTCAACAGTTGGGAGTGCTTGCCTGGCAGACACAAGGACCAAGGTTCAAACCCTAGTGCCACATACAAAACTAAGTGTCAGGGAAACAAAGGCCAAATGAAAAAAATAAAATTAATGCTGTTTCTCTCCCCTTCTCTCTTTAAAAAAAGAAAACCAAAAATAGGAAGAACAAGGGATTATGAAAATATACAGTTTCAAAATAAAAGAAATGCACATTAAAACTGTGCTGAAATACTATTTTACTTGTTGGACTGTAAAAATCAAAGTTTGGTAGAGCTGTTGGAAAGGACTTAGATCAACTAGCCTTCTCATGTAACCAGTTGGTAAGAGTCTAAAATGACAGAATTTCTGATAGAAAGCAACTTGAAAATATCCAAAGTACAATGTATATACTTTCTATGACATAGTAGTTCTACCATGACTTGATCCTAAATATACACACTTGTGATAAATGATATATACAAGACTGTTGCCTGCATTTCCATTTATAACAGCAAAAAAGTGGGATGGGGGGTCACCCATGAATAGAAACTGATTAAACAAATAATAAAGTACATCTATAGAGTAGAATTCTATGCAGCCACAGAAGAACGCATGAATGCATATTAAGGATAAAATATTCAGGAGTTGTAGATTATACTGGAAAGTTGGTGAGAACTAAACCCAGGGGTGCTCTATCATTGACTTACATCCCCAGCCCTTTTTATTTTTTATTATGTTCCTGAGGATCATTTAAAATTGCTGATGCTAGCCTTGAACTTTCAATCCTCCAGCCTCAGCCTCCCATGTAGCTAGGATTATAGGATTACCATCACACCTGGCTAATCATTCCAGACTTAAAAAAAATTTTTCCAAGCCAAAGAAAAAGAACACATATTTGTTTGAAATTGATTATTTCTGGAAAGACAGAAAAGTAGCTGGTACTAAGTACTTAGTATTTTTCCAAGGAAAAATGGATTGGAAAATATATACCCTTTGACACTTTCTAAATATTTTTTGCCTTGAAGATACAATGAATTCAAAAACTAAAGGTACAATTAAGCCAGTTTATTCTTCAACTTTATTATAAGGAAAAAAGGCCAGGTATATTCCATGATTCCATTTATTCGAAATGTCCACAACAGGCAAATCCATATAAAGCCAGAAAGTAGTTTAGTGGTTAGCTGCTAGGAGAGGGGAGGGATAATTGTTACGAATTGATAATGGGTATAGGGTTTCCTTTTGAATTTTTAATGAATTTTATGTGAATTACGACTCAAAAAGTTAAAAAGCCAGGTGTGGTGGCACACACAGTAATCCTAGCAACTCGGAAGGTGAAGCAGGAGGACCTCAAATTCAAGATCAACCTCAGCAATTTAGCCAGGCCCTAAAGATTTAGGGAATCCCTGTCTCAAAATATAAAAAAGAAAAAAAAAAAAAAAGGTTAGGGATGTGGCTCAGTGGTTAAAACGACTCTGGATCCAAACCCTGGAACAAAAAACAAAAAAAAAGACAGAAAGCTGGGCACAGTGGTGCATGCCTGTAATTCCAGCGACTTAAGAGGCCAAGGCAGGAGGATCACAAATTCAAAGCCAGCCTTAGCAACTTAGAGAGGCCCTGGGCAACTGAGAGAAAGACCCCGTCTCAAAATAAAATATAAAAAGGGCTGGGGATATGGTTCACTGGTAAAGTACTTTTGGCTACAAACCCCAGTACCAAAAAAAAAAAAAAGAAAAGAAAAGAAAGAAAGAGAAAAAAAGAAAGGAAAAAAAAGAAAAAGTTTTTAAAAATCTCAGATTGAACCGATATCCTAAATGAAGGCTATCGTCTCTAGTTTTTTGTTTTTTTTAAAGAGAGAGGGAGGGGGCTGGAGCGGTGGCTCAATGGTTTCAGGCAAGCATGAGGATCCGGGTTCAAACCCCAGCATCACGTACACAACTAAGTGTTGGAACAACTAATGCCATGTGAAAAACTAAATAAAGTTGTTTCTGTCTTTCTCTGTCTCTCTCACTGTCCCTCTCTTTAAAAAAAAAAAGGGGGGGGGAGAATTAATTTTTATTTATTTTTTTCATCTGGCCTTCATTTCTCTGACACTTAGTTGTGTACTGCTGCTGGCATCTGAACCCGGTCCTTATGCATGCCAGGCAAGAGCTTTAATGGCTGAGCCACAACTCCAGCCCCTCTAATTAGTTTTTATACAAAGATGATGCTCTATTCTTTTGTTAAGTGGGTTGATAATTTTAATAAGTCAACTGTAGTTACTTACTGTTCTTCATTTTAGTTAAGTCTGATTTTACCTTTCGTCAGTGCTACTGACAAACAGTAAAAGTGCCTGATCAGAATTCTCTCTTCTTATGGGATTGGCCAAACAGGGATGGAGAATAGAGCCTCCAAAATTTAAAATATTTGTTAGTCCAAGGATAACAGGCATTTTAAAAATCAAGACTTCAAAAGGCTGGGTCATGTGTTCTCTATCGTGATTAAAATAAAAATAAAAACCTACTTCCTAACACTAAAGGACTAATATCCAAGAAAGGTAATGGGGTGGAGTCTCTCTCTCCTCAGATCTGAAGTGGCTGGGTGTGTGTTCCTTGATACTAGGAATGGAACTGAGCCTTGAGCATGCTAGGCAAGCACTTTCCCACTAAGCTACAACCTCAGCCCAACCTCAGCCCCTGGAGTTTTGTTTGTTTATTTAGAAAGAGGGACAGTGGGGGCGGGATCAATTTTATTAACTTTTCATATGACTTTTGTTGCTCAGACACTTAGTTGTGTACTGCTGTTGAGGTTTGAATATGGGTCCTCGTACATTCCAGGCAAGTGTTGAAACCACTGAGCCATCACTCCAACCCCACTGGAATTTATTTTTAAAATGCAGGTAAGATTTGGGGTGGTTCATCTCAAAAAGACACCTCAGAGCCGGTCATGGTGGCGCATGCATATAATCCCAGTAACTCAGCAGGCTGAAGCAGGAGGATCACAAGTTCAAAATCAGCCTCAGCAAATTAGCAAGGCCCTACTAAGCAACTTAGCAAGATCCTGTCTCAAAATAAAAAAATAAAAAGGACTAGGGATGTGGCTCAGTGGTTAAACGCCCCTGAATTCAATCCCCTGTACAGAGAAAAAAAAAGACAACACCTTAAGGGCTTTTGCCCATGAACTTGACAGGTTTTCTGAAACCAATATACTGAGAATAACTATCAGAGATCAGCAAAACAAACTTAAAACAGATTTGATACTCACAAATAAGTTGTCTTTGTAAAATAATGAAGAGAACTCACAAAAGGTTACATACCACAGTAAAGGTGTGTATTGTTTCAGTTATACATTATCTATAATGGTGTACAACTCAAATAATGCAAACTTCTAATTTTGTATTTATTCATCCATAAAGCACAAGGTTTCGTTACAAAGTACTATTTTGTGAGAAAATATGGAAAACATTCTTAAGTGCGTTAAAATGTAACTAAGGCAGCAAAGTATGAAAATAACTGTAGTTACCCCAAACCTGTAAAATACATGAAAAGGCTCAGAATTCCTTAAACATTATCTTCTATAATATTAAAATCTTCATTTTTAGATCGTTACAGGTAAGCCAGAAGAGAAATGTTTTAACCAATGCTTTAAAATCACTATTTTTTAAATATTAATCTATGAAATGTCAAAGATACAAATGACAGAAAAATCATACACTGCACTTGTACTGAATTTTATACTAGCCTTATATACATATATATATAGTTTTTCCTGTTGCTTCAACAAAAAAATTGAGGTCAGAAAAGTCTGATTGCTTTATTCCAACTTGGTATACAAGCAGCAAATATAATTTGAAAATGGTAAAAATATGCATGGAAAAGTTAGAAATTTCAGATATGATCTGTATAACATCTTTTTAAAAAAGCTAAACTAACAAAGTTATTCCATCAATTAAAATACATAAGATCAGGAGCTGGGGATGAAGCTCAGTGCTAAAGCATTTGCCAAACATGTGGGAAGCCCTGGATTCAATTCCCAGTACATATACACACACATACATACACATAAAATCAAAGACCTGATTTGTGACCAAAAACTCTCTCAACCTTGAGCTATAATGACTACTAGTTTATGGACAAGGAACTGAATTCTATTCCACTTCAATCTAAGCACATATTCCATTCACCATAAACATGTGCCTATTCTTTGGGGCTACTGTACTAGATTTTTTTTAACCAAAGAATAATCAATTCAGAATATTCAGTTCTTTCAAACATAAAGACCACTCTATTGCAAAAATCAAATGCACTTTGGAAGTACTAAGCTACTAAGGAAGAGATCTTTCTCTTTAAAGCAAGAAAGAGTCTAAAAATATTCTATATTTGGCTACAGTTTCAGTACATACACATCCCTTAACGTTCAGAAAATTTTTCAGTTCAGAAGAGCCCTTGCCTAGCATGCACGAGGTCCCAGCTTCAATCCCCAACACTCCCCCAGCCACACACACACACACACACACACACACGAAAAAAGAAAACTTCAGTGCAGTTTTTCAACATCAAGCATTTATCCAGATAAAGCAACTATTAGAAAGAGCCAAGAAAAAGGATTGTGGTAGTATTCACCTGTAGTCCCAGCTACTCAGAAGGCTGGGGCAGGACGATGGAAAGTATGAGGCCAGTCTGGGCAATTTAGCAAAACTGTCTCAAAAACAGAAAATAAAAAGAGCTGGGAATGTAGCTCAGTCAAAGACAGAGCACTGCTAAGTAGTGGGGGGTGGGATAGGGGGATATAAGTTTAACTGTGGAGTGAAAAATATTCTCAGTAATGTCCTAAAATGCTCCCATCAGATGCCCCATCAGAATACATTACACACAAGGGCTGGAGTGGTGGCTCAGAGGTTACAGCACTTGCCGGTCATATACGAGGACCTGGGTTCAAACCCCAGCACCACGTACACAACAAAGTGTTGGAGCAACAAAAGCCACATGAAAAACTAAATAAAACTGATTCTCTCTCTCCTTGATTGGCCCTCTTTTTAAAAAAAAAAAAAAAGAAAGAAAAGGTGTACAAACACAAACTCTCCTAGCATAATTGTTTTAAATTAATGTGGCAATTCCCATAAATTGTTATAATTTGAGTCCCTATGCTAAATGTCTTTTCACTAGTAATCTCTGGGAAATCATTAACTACTAATGACCCTCAAACAACCCACAAAATATGCTAATTCAATGATTTACCAACTGGGAATGGTGGCATGCTCCCGTAATCCCAGTTTACTCCTGTAATCCCAACTACAAGGGAGGCTGAGGGATGAGCATGGCAAATTCCATTCCAGTGAGGGCAACTTTGTGAGACCCTGCCTTTAAAAAAAAAAAAAAAACTGGCAACGTAGTTCACTAGGCTCAATTCCCAGTAACATAAAAAAAAAATTAATGTGCCAAAATAATTTTTAAATACACCAAATCAAAATTCCACATAACAACTAGAGAAGTAACACTATGATAGAGTACCTAGCATTCTAAAAGCCCTGAATTTGACATCCCTGGGGGGGGGGGGCGTTCAATTCAATACTATTACTTTTAAAACACAAATATATTCAAATGATCATGGTCAACACATTTTCAACGTTTCCAGAATTGCTAAACATAACCACAACACACAATAAATGCTTTACTGTATGGTAGGCACCACATGGAATGCTTTTGAAACTCAAATTTTAACAAAATTAATTCACTCAAATTTCCATATTTAGCAATTAACGGTGAGCCCAGAAGTTTTAATTTAAGAAAGGAAAACAATGTGGTAATATGATTACAAAATATAACAGTAAACAGTGGCAAAGACAGTAAAATGACCAACTACCTTTCTTCAATGCTCTTAATCCTCATTAGCTTAATTTTACTAATTAAACAAATAGCACTTTCAAATTGTAAGCACTCACTTTGGACCAGACAATGACCTGAACTTTTACTGTCCCAACCTTATAGGGTAAATTTCAAATATCTGAAATACTTTTAGGTTTTAGGGCACAGATCTGCACTGACCCAAAGTAGTCCTATCCCCACCCTTTGTCTTTCCGTATTATAGTTGGCTGCAGGCGCATTTTCTATTCCTAGTAATCTTGAAGCCAAACTACAGTTCAGGATAGCAAGCTCTTAGGTTGCTAACTAGAACGTGAAAAACTTACATGGCAGAAACAGACAGCACTCAAATTTGGAGTAAATATGGCAAAATACCCAGGGCATTATATATTCCCAAGTCTTCAGCTTGTATTTTTGTTACGTGGACCCAACCCACTGTACCCATACCACTGATGTAAACGTAACTCTATGGCCTCAAGAAACTCTAGCGCTGATGCAGTGTCCTTGGAAATTAAAAAGCCAGAACAGTCGCCGTCGACTACCAAGGGCCCCCAGTCGCGGCTTTCCAACTGCAGAGGCCAGCTGGCCAAAAACCACGTGAAGAAAAGCCGCAAGAAAAGCTCTTCCGGGGACGAGTCCGGACAGATCACGTGCTGCCGACCGGAACCCAGCCACATTCAGTTACCGTGGAAACTACACAACTATCCGCTTCACCAGCCCCTTTCCCAGCAGCCGTCACACCGCCCCCAGGCACCTCGTTGAAGCCCAGCCCGCAGCGTCGTGCCCATAGAGGTGCAGAGTAGGCAGTTTGCAAGGGACTCCGCTGCAAAAGCCTGGCAAGATGTGCAACACGCACAGGCACCGCTCTGGTGGGCTCTAGAAGTCTCATGATCCACGTGTCTGCTCCCGCGACGCGAGCCTTGGAAGAGTGGGTTTCCCTCAAAAGTACTGAGTTTTGGTTTCTCCCGCTGTTCGGCCTTCAGTAACCCCTCCTTTTCAGTCATTCTTAACCGCTCCCGGCTTCCAACCTTGCCAGAGGAAGGAGGCATTCGCAAGGATCGAGAGGCAAGACAATTCTTCACAGCAAGACACTACCACTTTTCCCTCAACAAAGTCTAAACCTGAAATAATCCCTAACTTCTCCTTAAGTCTACGCATACACATATTCCTGAACTTCAGTTATCGGTGCTCAGAAAAGCATATTAATCCACCAGACTCACCTTTCACTGAGGGCAGAGATCTACTTCACAATTTAACAGAAACATTAAGCCCCACAAACACAAAAGTAGTCAGAGGCTATTCCACAAAGGGAGAAAGAAATAACACCTGCTCTTCCCACCTGTTTTCCCCGCCCTCATTTCTGCACGTAGGACTCACAAGTCCTTTGTTTACAAAGTTCCCACTCCGGTACAACTCACTTCTTCGCACTCCTTATTAACCTCGCTGTCTTGCCTCAATAAAGGCAGAAATTATGGGCTAGACGAGACATCTCTACAGGTGTCAAATGCTGCACCCAGCTCCTTAGAAAAAGCGACGTCGGCACTGTTTTCCCTCGGAGTTTTGGAACCTGGCGACCTGAGCTCTAAAATGCAGAGCGCTGAATAAACACAACTCTCGACTTAGAACCTGGTGCCAGACTGGAAATGGTCACGCGGATCATACCATGCGGTGCGGCACCCCACGCACGCGAAGTATGGGCCACGCCATGGACGCTTCTCACCCCGCCCGCCTCGTGGCTACTGTCTCTGGCGTCGATGTTCCCAGAAAGCAAGCGGCGCGATGCGGAAGTGAGGCCGGGAACGCGCGCGAGGTGACATGCGCAGCCTCACTTAAGGGACCATAGGCGCGCTGAAGGCGGCCCCGCGCAAGGCCCGGCCTGGCCCGGGCGTGCGAAGATCTCTCAGCAGAGCACTGCTTAAGCCGTTCGAATACACAAGACTTAAAACTCTCGAAAAACTCCAATCCGGCCAATACTAAAGCGACGCCCTCCACCCGGGCCCGAGAGTTACCGTGCGGGGCGTGGCCGGCCTCATCCGGAGTCCTTCACATCCCGCTGGGGGCGGGTTATTCTGTTCGGTTCGCACACCGTGTGTCCGCTCCAGCTGAAGAGCCTGCGCGCGCACCGGACGTCCACGTCACCGCGCACGCGCTCCTACCCGCGCAGAGTCTGGAGCGCAGGCGCAGATGGAGACGCGAGCAGCAACTCCCAGGCCCCTCCCCCAATACCAGAAGGCCGAACGGCCCCGGAGCAGCGACAAGACCCTTGGGACCCGCCCCCGGAGCTGAAGGCGCTGCCTTTCCGCGCACTAGCGACCCAGAAAAGCCTGCTGAAGCTTCTAGAATCGGGAAAGGCAAGGCAGGAGGGAGACACCCAACATCCCCAGCCTCGTACTCGAAGCCTTCGTGAAAACTCTGACACCACTGCCCGCTGGGCCTTTCTCCACTGTGCCTTCCACCCTTTCCCTCCGGCTTTTCGCAGGCCCCGCCCCTGTCACGCCTAGCCACACCCACACGGGGCTCCGCAGACCCCCTGGCTTTACAAGCCCATCAAATGAATCCAAGGACTTTCTCCCCAAAGTGCAGGAGGCTTGAACAGAGCCAGAGCATCGGGGAAAACCTTGAATGAGAGACCTTGAGAGTATGGTGCTTGAGTTTGGAACAAATAGAAGACTGAAAGCCTCACTCAGGAGTTGGGAAGGAAGAAGAGTTGCCACTAAATTGTCTTATATAAAGATGAAAGAAGTAATAAAACAGTAATACAAGGAAGCGTGAAATGTGTGCAAAAGTATTATCTGAGTTTTAGTGCCTATTTTCTGTGTATTCAGTTTTTGTTTCTTCGAGATATTTATGCTATGAGGTGCAAAGAAAACATTACCGACTATCTTAGTTTGTGTAAGTCAACAGCCTGTATTTCTCCCAACCAAATTTCAAAAACTAGTTTTCTCTCTCCTCCTCTATGCATTACCTGCTATTTTTTTCTTCTGTGCTGCTCACACGCCCATAAAAAAAGAACTGATTAAAATGACAGAAAAGGCGAGGAAGTAGGGAGTAGAAGAGCAGAAATCGAGATCAATGTTCCAATACTGCTTTCAATCTCAGAAGAAACAGTGAATACTGAGAACCCACATGTACTATGGGACATTACAAAACATTATGAACGACTATGAAGAGATTGAAAGGAAGGAGTTGAGGAGACTTATCCAACTAGACTGATCTTAACAACTTTCCTAAGGGAAGGATCATCTTTCTCTTTGTTTTGCTGTTCCTGAGGAGATAACATACAACAACATGGACAGTAATTGTACTGCAATAGTCCAGACCACAGAACTAAAGTTCAGACTTCAGAAATTGTTCTGAAACCCCTGATTCAGAGGCACAGTCAACAAGAGGATTCAACACCTTAGGCAAAATTGAAAAGTAACACTTTAACACCTTCCTCCTCTTCCCTGACTCCAAGAACCTCTTTTCCTAAAACTTCCTTCTCAGAATCTCCCTCCTCATCTGTCTTCTCAAGGGTCTACAGCTTCTTTATCAAAATTTTCATTTTATGAGACAAAAATTTGTGTTGTTTTAGCATTAAAATAATCCGTTCTTAAGATGTGAATGACTGTTTAACAGCCATGCATCCCAAAAGGGACAAGTTAACCCAAATGACATCTCTAATGGAGAAAATCTGTGAGGACAACATAGACGCAACAAGAGGAATTGAAATACCTTTTTCCCACTCCAGGCAAATATTATAAAATACAAGATACTTTAAAAAAAACTTTAAAGATTCAGCACTATTGTCTCCTTTGAAATATACAGCATTAAAAGTATGAAACGGGAGAGTTGGATGCTATGGCGCATGCCTGTAATCCCAGCTATTCCAGAGGCTGAAGCAGGAACATCACAAAGTGAAGGCAAGTCTCAGCATCTTTGTGAGCCTCTCAGCAACTCGGATCCTTTTTCAAAAATCACACACAAAAAAAGGGACTGGGGATGTAACTCTGTTAAAGCACCCCAAGTTCATTCCTATAACGAAAAAAAAATTATAAGTGAGAGGAGTAAACTACCCATGGTTTCTTGTTTTTGGCAATACAAGGGATTTAACCAAGGGTCAAGTTGCATGCCAGGCAAGCACTGTACAACTGAACTACATTCCCAGCCCTTTCTGAGACAGAATCTCACTAAGTTACCCCTCAATTGGCCTCACACTTGTGCCGAAGCCTCCAGAGTAGCTGGCATTACAGGAGTAAGTAAACACACCCAGTTTTCTTTCTTCCCCTTCCCCCACTGGCTACTGGGGATGGGACCCTGGCTAGTGCTCCACCACTAAACCATATCCCCAGTCCATCTCACACTTTTTTGAAGAAGAGTTGTTCTAATCTATAAAGATCAGATTGATTAAAGAATCTGAAGCTGGGTGTTGTAGTCCATGCCTATAATACCAGTTACTTAGAAGGTTGAGGCAGGGAGGCTCCCAAATTCAAGGCCAGCTTGAGCAATTTAGCAAGACCCTGTCTCAAAATGAAAAATAAAAAGAACTGGATTCAATCTCCAGCACAGAGAGGAAAAAATCTGAAACTCTTATGAGAACTTGTAAATGTGGGGTTTTTTCTTCTTTTTTTTTTTTTCTTTTTCTTTAAGAGCGAGGGAGAGTGACAGAGAAACAATCAGTTTTGTTTAGCTTTTCATCTGGTTTTCCTTGCTCCGACACTTAGTTGTGTATGTGGTGCTGGGGCTCACACCTGGCTCCTTTTGCATGCCAGGCAAGCAAGCACTCCAATGGCTGAGCCACCACTCCAGCCCATAAATATGGTTTTTAAATGATAATCTAAAAATAATACTGCCATACCCACTTCAGTAATCCAGTTTGGGTTTACCATCACACTGGTATAAAGTAACCACTTTTTGTTTGCTTTTCATTATAACTTTTGTTCATTTTGTCAAGTAACTGCTTCAGTGGTTACATTTCTACTTTTAAAGCAGTGTTCTGGGGCTGGAGCAGTGGCTCTGCGGTTACAGCACTTACCTGGCATGCACAAGGACATGGGTTCAAACCCCAGCACCACGTACCCAACGAACTGTCATAGCAACAAAAGCCACATGAAAAACTAAAATTCATTCTTTCGCTCTCTCTCTATCCAAAAAAAAACAAAAAACAAAAAAAAGGAAGTATTCCTCAAACTGAAGCCCTTGGTTATATCACTAAGATATATACAAACTTTCTTCCTTTAAAAGGCATCCATATACATAACCCAAGATTTTTAAAATGCCAAGCTAACTTGATGCTCTTTCAACTTGCTACTACAGTTCTCTTTCACCTTATCATAGCTCACCCTGTTGGTCCAGCCTGCCATAAAAATCTTTGCCTTGATTTTCCTTGGAGATCTTTCACGGAGATCTTACTAGGGGCTGGAGCAGTGGCTCAGTGGTTACAGCGCTTGCGGCACTTGTCTGACACGAGTGAGGACGTGTGTTGGAATCCCAGCACCACATACAGGGCAAAGTGTCAGAGCAACAAAGGCCACATGAAAAACTAAATAAAATTCTTTGTCTGTCTCTCTTAAAAAGAAAAGAAGAAAAAAGGAGATCTTACTAAATATTAAGGCAGAGGAAAAAACTGTCATAGAGAATGTATGGATTATAAACAATGTAGCCTAGAATGTACAAAGTTTTGATCCTAGATTGCTTCATTTACATGCATATTTTTACTATTCAACAAATATTTGAGTGCCTACTATATACTAAAGATCGGGGAAATACTGGCACCTCATTCACTGTTCAGATGTCTACACTAGAACACCAAAGAATTGGTAAAACTTAAGTAACAGAATCAACCAACACAAACCATATCCCTTAACCAATCTATTCAGATTCTAAAGTTCAGGTTCTAATTTCCACAGACATCTCTCAAATGACTAAAACCCCAAACAACCATGTTCCTCACACCTTGCCTCAAAAAATCTTCCCAGATGCCTTGAACCTCTCATTCACCCCTTCACACTTAAGCTTAAATGTCACTTTTTTTTTTTTTTTTTTTTTTTGGTACCAGGGATTGAACCTACAGAGAGGCAGAGTGAAGATGGGGGGGCCAGGCAGTGTTAGCCACTGAACCGTATCCCCAGTGGGGATTAAACCCAGGGATATTTAACCACTGAACCACATCCCCAGTCCTTTTTTTTTTTCCTCGAGGCAGGGTCTCACTAGGCTGCTTAGGGCCCTGATAAATTGCTGAGGCTGACTTTGAACTTGCAATCCTCCTGCCTCAGCCTCCTGAGACACTGGGATTATAGGCATGCACCACTGCTCCTGGCCCTTTTTTAAGGGTCTTGCTAACTTGTTTAGGGCCTCATTTTGTTGCTGAGGCAGGCCTCAAACTTGTGATTCTCCTGCCTCAGCCTCCGGAACTATCAGGATTATAGGTATGTGCCACCATGCCCAGCCAAATGTCACTTTTTTTTCTTTTTTTTTAA